>WYDI02022623.1:11681-119457 GCA_009867235.2 Psittacus erithacus | reverse complement strand
CTCAGCCTGGCTCCAGAGCAGAGCTGCTCCAGCCCTCGCAGCATCTCCATGGCCTCCTCTGGACTCGCTCCAACAGCCCCACGTCCCTTTCATGCTGTTGCCCCAGAGCTGGATCAAAACTGCAGGAGGGGTCTCCACAGAGCACAGCAGAGGGAGAGAATCCCCTCCCTCAAAGTGCTGTCATGCTGTGGGGGTGCAGCCATGATAGCTCAATAAACAGGCACCACTGGGAACATCTCTCTCAAGAAAACAGGAACACATTTTATTAATCAAAATAAGGCTGTTCCAAGTGCCCTATTTTCATCCTGTGCGTCAAAGTAAAATCGCTTTTCACTTCAGGTATTATTTTTGGAAATGTTTCTATGCAGAATCTCATCTTTTTATTCAAGTTTGTTGGTGTTTCACTCCTCGCACACATGCCCACAGGTGTGTAAGCGCACACATCCACGTCAAATCCCTGGCAGAAAACAGGAACTCAGAAACATGCAGGGAGATGGAGACAAAAGTTCTTACATCAGCCATTTGGATTTCCTCGGGATCCAAACGTGGATGGCTTGGCCCGTTCGCAAGGCTCCTGTTCTGGTGGGCAGGGCACATGTTCTGACGTAAGTGATTATGCATTTGTTTTCTTTGTTTCCTTTAAAACAGGAAGGAAAAAATCTATAAGGAAGACTTATGGAGCTCTCTGCCCCAGAGACACCTGGGAGATGCAGATGACAGAGAAGGCAAGTATCAGACATGCTTGTTTCAACGGTGTTTGTGAAAGCTGCAAACAGGAGGAAACAATGCATTCAACGCTTGCCACCTTCTGCTGCTTCTGCTATAAAAGATGAACATTTCTTATCCTGGGCAATTTGGGAAGCTGGGTCCAAGGTCTCCTCTTGCATGACAAGGCTCAGCACAATGTAGTGGAGCCAGGGGTACCATGGTGCTGGGAACAGAGGAGAAAAGCAGGGAGATGGAAAACGGGAAGCAGGTCCTGGCATGGCCTTGGTGGCAAGGCACTCAACCTGTTCTGCATTAAGCACAAAGTGGTAAAGCCTGCTATTGCAGAGCATCCATTCTGCAAGACCTCTCATGTTCCAGGGGCACCCTGAACTGAGGTGAGGTGCAAGTGAAGTAGGGAAAACTGTGCTGCCCAGGCAGGGAAAGCTGGCCATAAAAGAGGTCTCCAAGCATCTTGTTCAGTCAAGATAACTCTAAAAGTCCCTGAAACATACATAGCTGAGCCCGCAGCTCCTGCACAACAGCTCAGTGTGCTTCTGCCATCAGGAGATGAGCTGTTGCCTGGAGGACCAGCTTTTCTCAGTAACAGAGCATCTCCTGGCGGGAGAAAATGATGCTGATTCAGGGGATAAGCAAATGGTCCCAAGAAAACATCCTGCTCAGACACAGCCTGCTAGGTGGCTTCACTGCTCTCCTTAATGTGACCTTCCTTCATGAGACCTTCCTGGGAACACCACAGCACAGCATCTCCTTAAAGTAGCATTTGGGTGAAGAGCATGAAAGCACAAAGCATGATCACGGGCACTCCGTAACCTCTGGTCAGTGCTGTCTGCTAACCACCCATACTCACTTGGTTTTACAGTAAGCTACCACACAGACGATGCCCACCACAAGCAAGGCAACGCAGATTCCCGTGATGGTTAAAACTCTCTTCTGGTAGAGCTCTTCCGCTTCTGCAAATGGAGAGAAGAAACCACAATGACAAATGGGCTCCAGCACCAGGGATACGCCTGGCTGCACAGGAACCAGTACTGCGTGTGGGTGAGAGGGAGAACAGGGCTTGGCCAGACCTCCTGCCGATCCGCTGCCTGTCTCCAATAGCTGCCCCAAGCCTGAGACCAGCTGGCCCAACCCTGCTCACCCCGCAGGAGACCTTTACTGCTTTTGCCTCTCTGTACCTTTGCCCTCTCTCACTCACCCTTTCTGTGCTCAAACACACTGCTTACTTTCCTTGCCCCCAGCATAACTCAGTGACTAGTCTCAAGCAGCCCCATGACTCTCCTCTCCCCTTCTCAGTAACTCAGTAGCCTACAAAGAAGTTCCCGAGCAACCCCCACTCACCACGTACACCCATGCCCTGTGATGCTCTCTCCCATCACAGGCTCTCTGCTCTGACTTAGAATGCCTTTTCCTTGCAGCAGCTGCATGCCCTGGAGCTCTGCGGTGTGGCTAGAAACCACCAAGAAACAGACTCTAGAGCATGTAGGTGCTGAAGAGGACATCCTAAAAGAGTCCAAAAGCAGAATGAGGATGGAAAAGTGATAGCGTGTAAGACAAAGAAAAGGGAGTGGAGCAATTAAAATACAGTAACTGGTTACAGTTACGGATCTTTAATGAAACCCTAGGAAATGATTAATTCCATTGCACCAGATAACTGAGATGCACGCACAGAATTCAAGCAGCATGCTGCTGCTTCTCTCGAACATCACCATTTGTCACGGACCGCCTTTCAAACCAGGGAAGTCAGTCACTTGCATCAAAATCCAAACCATGCTGAAGTGAGGTAATTGTTCACATTAATCAAGGCTCCAAGGGAACGCTCAGATGCCGCTTGCTGGGTAACTACACCTAGGCAGCAATCACATGGCAAGGGCACCTCTTCCTCTGCGGCTACACCAGAGCAGATGCTCTTCATGGCAGCACCCAGTAATCTCCACTGAGATCAGCAGAAGCAATTTGGCTCTGCGGCTGGAGGACTGAGAGAAGGATTCAGTGCACACTTGCCATGAGCGTTTTAGTTCAACATCTATGAGAGATATCCTGATGCCTGCATAATATGTGTTAATGTTAATGGGATTTGTGCCTTCTTTAATATTCATTGAAATATTTTTTCATATAGATCAGGCAATAAAACTCATGCTATGGTTGCTGTGCTTACCATGCCACACTAAATAACCTTGAACGGACTATAAGATAACCCTAAACAATGAAATACAAAACCAGAAGAGAAACAGGTCTGGCGTCAGAAACCCCTGGGGACAGGACTTTAGCAAAAGAGCATGGGGCAAGCAATGAAACATTCCAGACAACTGGATATTTAGACCAATTTCACCTCGCTGTTTTGGGAAGGAAAAGGCATTTTTGGGAAAAAAAAAGAAAAGGGGGGGCGGGGCTAGGAAAAAATCTCTTTCTAACATTTAGAAAGAGAATGAAGAAAGATTTGCTAACCAAGGGCTGAGAATGGCAGCCCTGGCACGGAGATGTGAAACAATCAGCAGAGCTTTCCTCATGCCTGTGCTGCAAAATCTCAGGATAAAGCAACACATTTCCATCCGTTTTGTTTGTGCCCTGGCCTCTGGCTTCATGAGGCACTCAGGGTGCTGGTGGAGTTTCCAGGAAGGCAACGTGCCACCATTCACTACAGGCAGCTGAGACTCTCCCAGATTCATGAGGGTGTGGACCAGGAACAACACATCATGGGTCTACTTTGGGCTGAAAGTTACTGCTTTGTCAGCTTCACCAGCTAGCTGCATCTGCTCAGAGCCAAAGCCTGTATGGCCTGGGACCTGCTCATAGAGGAGCAGCTGGGTGCTGGCTGACTTATACTCCTTGTGCTTTACTACAAGGAACCACATGGAGCTGGCATGGGGAAAGAGCTCACTCTGAGGTGAGACACCTCCTTCAGTGACATGTTCCCATTGCACGAATGCCCCGTTCCAGGCATCTGCAACCATGGCAAACAAGTTTTCCGCTCTTGCACACCTGTGGGACCTGGATTCCAGCTCTTTTCTTCAGCCAGGGATTTCAGAGACTTCATCAGTCAGGAAAGCCAGCCAGGCTCATACCCTGGCTACAGATGGCACCGGGTAAGAATTTTGGTACTACCCAGCAAAAACTACTTTTACAGAAAAATAAAGCCTGAGCAGGTCAGTTTTCACCATGGACTCAATCAAGCCAATTTTTCCAAACGCAGTGTACTTCACCAGCTATGTTTTTTGCTACAAAGACTTTTGTTTCAAGCATAAATCGTTCCCTTTGAATCATGGAGGAGGGAGAAAAAGCAAATAGCAAAGCTATTAGCGAAATAACACAATCTTTTGCCCGAGGCTCAAATCCCAGCCGCTGTTGTGATGATCATGTCATCTGGCTCTGGCATGTCTGACTGTTCCAAACCTTCACCTCAATTGCATGGGGAATGTTTCAGTTCATCAGAACTGCAGATTTAGCCTCTCTGTCTTAAGCTGACAGCTCTGCTATGTGAAGCAGTGACGTGTGAGGCTGTGCTGCAAAGCTACAAGTTAAATGACCTGCTGGTAGTAATTTAGCTTGGTTCCTCACATCTCATTAAAGCTGATAAAGCTCCATAACACAGCATCTTCCTGTTGCACAAAACCTTCTCAACAATGACAGAAAGAAAATAAGAGAATGCACACTACAATTCTGTATTTGAGAAGGTCCTGGAGCAGAACTTGTCCATTTGTGCCTCTATGCTCTACAAACAACATAACTTCATCAGCAGCATCATCACTCTAAGCAGCAAACACTATGAACAAACCATGTGGTGCCACATAATGCCGACAGAATCACAGTCCAGTCATGGGTGTCACAGCAACGCATGAGAGTGACAGACAAATGACAGAGAAGAGACGACTGCAGGCTGGGAACAGGATGTGTGCGGTTCTGTGATGACATTGAGAATGGATGAGGAAAAGGACAAGAGGTCAACAAAAAAGGGATGTCAAAAATCCTCAATTTTGAAGCTATTTTCAGTGTATTAGCATTAGCAGCACCCCTTTCTCTGAAACACCTGACTACAAAATGAACGTTTTCTGCAACAGGGAAGAGCTGATGGGGGACAGAAACCCACCCTGGTGGATCCACCCCATCCTGGTGGATCAGGCATGCAACAACCAGAGGAGACAAGTTTCTCCAGCTTCAGCTAGTGCATGTCCCTCCACCCTGGGGATCCAAGAAGACAGTTTAGGATCCAGAAGTGAAAGATTGGTGTCCCCATACCTCTAGTAAATGCAATTGTAGCATCTTCATGTGAAGATCTGCTCTGGCTGACATTACCAGGTCAGTGTTTTTAAGTTAAATGATAAAGATAAATCTCTCCGCTCTCATCTGACCAGCCTCCACATGCTTGGCTCATACACTCAAGGGAAACCTACCCTCAATAATCTGATTTCCCAGGTGCTTACTCAAGAGATTCTTGATGTATTTCTAAAAACAGACTGAGGAGAACGGAAGAAAAATGATACGATTATGAGCACTTGGGCAGGAGCAGGCACTTGCCCAAAGGGGATATTTTTAAAAGCCTTTAAAACACTGCAGTGTTTTTCCAAACTTCAGCTTGCCACCATGATGCTCAGAATGACACCCTCCACCCTCATGGGAGACTGCTGACCTCCCTAAGCTCGCAGTTTTCTGTACTAACCCATCTCATGTCATCTTTCTTGCAATAATTTTCTCCTGGTCAAGAACCAAAACAAGCCACTAACCTTTGGGAGAAGGAACAGCAAAGCTCATTCTGACCCTTATAGGACCCAGTGGAGGTTAGTGCATCCAGGGTGGTAATTTCTATAAAACCCTTGATCTTTCTAAAACCCGCCTCCCTGGAATGCCTGCCCATTCCCAAGTGGTGCCTGCTGGCAACCTCTGGGATGGTCACAAACTCCAGCTCTTCAGTTAAATACACAAAAACATGTTGAATGGGGAGAGGTATGGCCATTATAACACCCCAGTCATGGCACACACACCAGTCTGCGGCTTGAAACAAAGAAAAGAGTGCTGCTAAAGATACACGTGTATTTTTATAGGTTTACATTTAGATTTTGTGTTTGGTTTTGGTTGTTTTGTTGGTTGTTTTTCAAGCCAAACATCTCTTTTGGTACCAGGGAAGAGAACAGAACAGCTGATTTTTTAATCATCCCATTAAAGCCATAAATATAATGTGGGCAGCTTTTAATGGCTTCTGATTAATAAATGAATGGTTGGTCCATACCCTTTAATTCAAATCCAAGATGCTCTGCCAATGCAGAAAGAAGACAAGGAAGAGAAAGAGAAAAAGAAAAACAGGTCTGTCAGAGAACTCTAGTATACAAACACACACACTGTGCAGTTACAGCAGGTTAGCCTTTCTGTAGGCTCAGCAGCAGTTACATAAAAGACAGTGTATGCTTCAGAGCATTTCAAATTCCCACCAGAGCTTATATCTAACGTAAAGGAAGACCCAAACAAATTGCAGTGGAAGTTAATTATGAATTCTTTTAGTTAATTATGAATTCTTCTGAGATGAGCCATGTTTGTTAGTACCTGATATGGAATTCACAGTTTAGGCAGGGAAAAAGAAAAGGAAAGAAAAAAAAAGGCACACTTGTCTGAAACAACTCCTGACAGGTCAAAACACATAGCGACTGCATGAACCTGGTAAAAACCATTCACTCACTTTCTACAGGCAAAATAAACCCTGCATGGTTTCACATGCCCATCTCTGCCTGGGACCTGTGCATCAAAGCAGGGTGCTGGGCAGACAGATGTGTGGGCACTTGTACAGCCCCTGAGACCTGCCAGCACATTTCTGCTGCCCATCACCTCAAGTCTGGTCTCGGATGCACAGCATCATCTGGCAGCAGTGCCTGTGAATCACCTGATGGCCTGTCAGTTGTGTGAGCACTGTTCTTGGTGGTACAGATCTGCAGCTGAACCACTGATGCTGCAAGTGACTCATTGCCTGGCACAGGCAACGAATCCCTTGCAGATCTAAAAGTGCAAATTGCACTGGAAGTTTCCCGCAAGTCTGTGATCTTCCACATTTCACTTCTGCTGTGGTTCTGCATTGTTTTGGAAACAACAAGCATGCTGAAAAAAGCACAAACAGGAGCATCTGCTTTCAGATTAACATTCATTACAAGATTGCAGTTCGCCTTGCAGAGACAGTGCTAAGCAAAGTAGTTTACATAATGAACCAACATAGAGCCATCCAAAACAAGTATCCTCAATTTTACTAATTGTCCTGGTACAGGCCTCAACTAAAGACAGTTTTTCTTATGTAAACATTAAAGTTCTCCATACTTACCATTGCTGTTTCCAATCACCATACACACAAGATTATTTGCAGTTTGGAGATGTCCAGATTTATTTACTATATTTCCCATAGGAACTGCTTTTTTTGCTGCACAGAAATACTGGCTTTCTTTTGCAATGCTGTTCAAAATTTAGGCGGGGGGGAAATCAGCACTAATTGTTATGGAACACATAAACACATTTTCTAAAGCAGGTTCTTCTCTTCAGATCAGTGCTGATGCTTGGGGGGTTCTGAGGGGTTGGGAGTTGGTTGGGGTTGGGTTTTGTTAGAATTTTGTGTAATTTCAAGGCCACAAAACCTGGCTGCTCTCTGCTTTACATCTCACAATTGTGCAAAAGGAATGGCAAACTCTACCATGCGTTTCGCAGTCACTTTGTACAAGCTGCAGTGACATGGACACAATGTGGTGGGCAGCAGAGAACCGGACAGAATACACTCAGCCTAAACCTCTTGATTGTCACATCTAGCCTTGACCTATTCCCAAGGCATGCTGCCATTACACACACACAGTCCCACCTGACACTGTGACAAATGCATGCAAAGATACGTTAAATTTCATCAGTATGGCTACACTATTGATCCACCTTAAACTACACACTACTTACACTGCCACATTTCCTCCCTGTTCCAGGATTTACTGCAACTTCCATGGATACAAATGGATGCAATTCAAAACACTCCCATGGTTTTCTTTGCAAACTCAGAAATGCCGATGCAAACACAAGTAGTGGCAAGAACCAGAAGGACTTTCACCTTGCCACTGTCACTTTCACATTAGAGCTGCAGTTTCTTTTGGCTCCCAGCCCCAAAGAGCAGATACAGACAGCTGGCTCATTGGATCTTAGCTACGGTTTCCCTGAGTAGGGGAGAAAATAACAGCTTTACAGATAGAGGAATTCTTCCCCAGCCTAAGCTGCTGCATCTGATGTCCACAGCTATCACCATTTCAGGCTATGGATATTGCTTCTGTATTACTCATAACTGAACACATTGAATAGGGAGCCACTCTCCCCTTCCCCTTCTCAGGAGTTCCTCCCAGCATGAGCAGGCATTGCCTTCTGAGCTGGGACATTGAAGGAGGAGATACGTCAAGAGCATGCTGGCATCCGGAGGCTTTGTCTCTTCTCTAAAGAAGAGACTGTTCAAAATTAGTCAACAATTTACTATCAAGAGGCTACTGAGATGATCCCAGCTCTGGTAAAACATTGCTTCAAAGGGTAATCATTCTGCAACCAGCAGAAGGGCATCACCTTCACAAAGATGGCTTACTACATAGAGTGTGCCTATTTTGTATCAACAGTATGCTGCTTGGTAGAAAACATGTTTGAGAAATCAAAATTTCTCCTAGAGACAACACTTTTATTTTGGTCTGGAGATATTTCTGACTACCATGTTTGAAAGAAGTCATCTTTGCTTTCTAAGAGGTTGATCAGGAAAAGTAATACATCTTTAAAAGCTTTGGGTTATATTTGCTCCGAGGTGGAGAAAATGCTCAGCATGACGCATAGCATCTGCATTGTGTCCTGCAACAGTCTGGTCAACCTGCATTTTACTCACCCTCCCAGTAAGGCTGGCAGTCTGTCTGCTGGGGATGCCTAGAAACCTTTGAGCAACAGTCCACTCTGTGACCTTTAACGATACAGAAGGAAGCATAAGATCCAGGTAAGCCCTCCAGCTCCTCCAGGCAGTGATTCACTGCACACTGATAGAGGTGGTTGCAATGTGAGGTGTATTGTATCTGAGACTCATGGCAGAAGGAACCTTTGGGATAGCTAAAATTAAATGGATTAATCCCATCTGTAGAGACAAACTGACACATGCCAGGAGTGCCGGCAGAGTGCAGAGTACTCTCCAACTTTCATGGACAAGCTCCACTGGAAGCAATAAATTCAGAGGCACAAATAAACTACAGTAAGGCAGCACTAGACTGAGGATATGGGTGTATTATTTTTCTCACATCATCAACCTCTGCCTAAACTCCACACATGCCCCCTGGTCATGGCAAAGAGCAAGGGCTGAGCACCCTGAATTGCTGTAATGAGGATGTTTTCTGGAAAATTTTGTTCCAAATGTGCCTGCTGAACCTTTCTGAAAAAGCTGGACTTAAATAGAATCCATTCTTCCTAATGCAGCCATCAGTGTTAAGGAATCAGTATCTATTGGCTTCTTTAATGCAATAATTTGCAGTGTTTACATTATTTCTTGTACCTAAAAGGTAAGATAGCCTTTTCTGTGCTGATCTTACAGGAGACTGGACCCTAGTTTGGAACTGTTCAAACACCTAACTGCTGCATGTGTGGCAGAAGGCTGTCCAAGAGAGAAAGGCAGCGTGCATGGAAGAGGTGAGGAAGGGAAAAAGGGAAAAAAAGGAAAGAGATGACAAAAATTATTCATTTTCACACTCTTCATCTCAGCTGCAGCACATCTGTGTGGGGTTCAGGTCAGACACCATCACCCAGCTTGGTACAACCCGGCTGCTCAGAACAGGGCTTGCTGAAGATTCAAGTGATGCATGGGCCTTCACTCAAGTCCCCCAAAGGCTGACAGTCAGATGAAGTGGAGTGAAAGAGAAAACCCAGTTGGATTTAGGAGCTCCAGCAGGGTGGGTTCCCTGTGGATCCACTGTCACAAACCTTGTGGTGGATTCTTTTTCTCACCATCACACAGAAGACAAAGTCCTACACTTACTTGATCCCTATCTATGTTTTTCTATATAACCTGTTTCAAAAGATGAACAAAAACATTTACTCTAAAATAATATTCTATAAGTAACACCTCAAGACAAGACGGCTTGCACTGCACTGTAGATTTAAGGGATGATTAAGTGATTAAGAAGGATAAAAGCCTTAGCAAACAGTTGTGAAAACTGGCCCTGTGCTCACATGGACTTGAGATTGCCCAAGAAGTCGTTATTTAGTTACTGCATGCATTATTCCCCTCAAGCACACTTGAGTACCCCAGAGAGCTCTCTGGGTCACAGAGCATGTTCCAAGGCATGAAGTAAAGTGGAGAATTAACATCTGAAGACCATCAAGACAGACTACTGGATAATAAATTGTACTGACAAAAGTAATACTTGCAGTACCCTGCTCCGGGCTTCCCTCGGGCGGTACCAGGAGCAATGCAAGACAGTCCTGTGATGCTGGGGACAGAGGACATTATGCTCACGTTAAGGGCTGGGCAATATGTGGGATCTCCATGTACAGAAAGTTAGCAAACTTTCCATAAACAGCACAACCATTTAGGCTGTCCAGTACTGCATAATAAAAATAAACAAATAGAGAAATCTGTAGGCCTCAAGGGTCCAGACACATAACAACAGAGTGTTAGTAACCTGATGTGGATTAGCATGCAATTAACTTCAGGAGATCCCAAAGGGTAACCTGTCCTGCCATTGAGGGGAGCGGAATAACCCTGCTATGATAAACCACAAAAGCCCTGTAATTAGCCAGCCACATCACAGCAGTCATCGCCCTGTAATTAAGTGGTCAGCGGTTACTGTGTCATTGAAAAGAAGCTGCAGAATGTTTGTGGAATTTAAAAAGCTGCTAAATATTGTTTTCGGGCTCAGAGGAGCAAAAGGTGGAGGAGGAAACAGAAAGTAGGTAAAAAAAGAAGTATTCTTCCACTTGTTTCCATATCACAACAGGCAGGAAACTGCTGCTGAATAAGTGAATTGAAATGAGCAGAGAAGCTGAAATTGGGATCTAGACCTTTCCAGTAAAGCTTGAAGTGGTACATTTATCTCTCTGGGATAAATGATCCCACAGGGATGATGATCTCACAGGGATCTTGACCTCAGTGTGAGAAGCAAATGTCCAAACCCTACTGTCAATAAGGTCACTTTTACATGTCAGGGTGATGACCAACAGACCAACACTCCTCTGCTGCACGCTGGTGACTTCAGAGTGAATAGGACCATCTCTCATTAAAATAAGAAGCCTCTCACCCAATAAACCTCCACTGCTCTGCTTCCACAGGTTTAGTCAGCATCACTGGAGCCAGTTCGTGAGCCACTGTGGAAACACGTAATTCTGTTTCCAGCCCAGTGAGCTTGATACAGACATTGCAAGTAGAAAAAGTTCATGTTTTTCTAGCTGGATAGGCTCCATGAGAGCAATTTCCTCGGAAAGAATGACTGGTGGGAAGACCCAAACATCCAATCTACACAAAATGTGCTACGGTAGGGCAGGAATCATGCTGCTGAGATCATTACACAGATCATACCAATGACGGTGCAGTGGATGCTCAAGAACAGATGGTGGTTCTCATCTCAGAAATACCTGTGCTCATCATCTGTTGTTGGAAAGAATCTGTAACGCCTATGCAAGGCAAATGTCGTGCCACAAAGCAAATGGATCAGGAGCCAGACCCATCACACTCAACTTTTGATGGCTTCGGTTAGAGAGTCCTGGGAGACATATCAAGCTAGGAACTCAGGATCTGCTTTCGTATCAGTGTCCACTGCAAGCAGTACTGACCAGATAGTCTGCAACTACAAGACTGACTTCTTAGCTCAAGCTCTTCTCTTCTGTGTTTCCAGATGACTACACTGAGTACCTTGCAACAAAATGGGCTTTTTATGTCCCCTTTGAGAAAGGGATTTGATGTCTAAATAGCAGACTCTTAGGAGAGCCCAAAGTTGAAGACAAAGCCTGCTCTCCCAATACATAACAGAAAACGCTGCTCTGTGCTTCCAAAACAGGCCAGTAGAAAGGCTCCAACTCCAAATTAAAATTCAATTTGTAAAGAAAGCAAGAATTAAATATGGGGTAAAAATGCAGAATATGCTAGAAATCATTGTATAAGAACGTCAGCTCTATGCCAGGACGTTTACAGGCAGGCTGCAGACTTCAACCGTAATGAGGTCACACAGTAGAAAATTAAAGTGTTTCACTAAATAAGAAGATGAATGGTTATGACATTTGTCCTCCAGATCAGTGACAATTATTTTGGGAAATGAATAAATAGCAAAGTTAAGATGAAATTTCAGATTCCACAGACAAGGGGCAAGCATGAACATAAAAATTCATCCCAAATTTCTAAATTGTTCCATAAACTGCAAGTGGAAAGAATCCAAATGCGCAGACTTAGACAAGGAATAAATGTTCTCATTCACAATGTTTAACTTGCAGTATTTCAGCACCACCAAGAGTGAAATAGCTGCTAACGTGGTTTACAAAACCTTTACAACCAGCCCAAAGCTGGATGGTTTATTAGTAAACTTCCAGCAGGGTTTTAACAAAGACCTGAAAATGTTCTTGTAGGAGAGAGAAAATAGAGCTACAGGTAGAACAGGCAGCTATGAAATACAGGTGCCAGTGCAGTTTTAAAAGGTTTCTTACAAGGAAGGATGATTTTGGACATGCTTCTGTCTTCTGGAAAGCGCTGCAAGCCATAGGTGTGCCTCTGAAGCTGAACTCGGAAGACAACCGTCAGCTGAGTCTGTAGTGCCCACTAGAGGGTCTCATATTAGAGTTCCTGGCTCTTCTGATACTGCTGAACTTTTCACCCATGTGCGCCGGCAGACACGAAGATCTGACTGCAAAGGCAAAATGGTCCCAAGGTACTAATGCTATGGATTAATCAGGCTGTGGATCGACAGTTCGATGTTTCCAACTCCCGTTCTCACTAGTGCATGGACAGCCAGACACAGGTAACCTGTGACTGCAGGTACCTGTACCAGGGCTCTGGGAGTGACGTCTGACAGCTAAACTTACAAGTTTGTACTCATCACCTTCAGAACCTCTGCAGCAGTAGTTTTAAGGTTTCATGTATATGAGAAAGCCATCTGTCATACTGTGTCCTAAAACTGACCTACAATAAATAGGACAGAGCTTTTAAATTTCCCTGAGACTTTGCCCATACTTTAGGAATGGGGATTACTATGCACCAGTGTTGCCAACCCCCTCATCTGTGCTGCTGCTACTTACCAGGTTATTGTCCATCTGCTGACTGATGGTAGCCAACTGTCTACGCACACCTAGTCACTGCTGAGCAGAAGAAATGTGCTGCCTCAGATCTCCTTATGATACGAGTCTTGCTAGAAAACAGACCATCAGAGTGGCTTAGACTAATGCAGGCTTAGTGTAAAGGCAGGCTTAGAGAGCTGACACAGGTATCGGAGCTCTGCTCAGAAGTGGCACCTTGCTAGGCCAGAGCAATGTTGTCTGCATGTATTTTCTCACATAAGTTTTAGCATGCTTTGGTTTTGTTTTCTACAGTATCTCAGCACATTTCCTATAACATTTGTATTACAGTGTAAGCAAAATAAAATGTAAACTCTTTATAAGCAGATTGGAACTGACCATCTAATAAGGGCTGAGCTGGGACAAGCTGGGAGGTCTCCAATAATACAGTAATAAGCCCACTGATACAATTCCTAGCGAGTTCCTCTCTATATATCCAGAATGTCTGGCAGATACAACCAGTAACTGGTTGCTGGTTGGTCATATGGTTTAACAACAACATAGGGAAATATCACATGCAAGAAAACCTATTTAAATACATCTGATTTTCATATTCATAATTGCAGTGGTGTAGCAGGTTATTTTGGAAAATCAGATTAAATTAAACCTCCGGATCTACCTGTCAACCAGACAAAGACAGCCTGAACTCCTAGGGAACATGGGGAGCTTTACTTCAGCAAAACATGAATAGGGGTTTAAATCAGTGAGATAGGAAGCTGCTCCCAGAAGGAAGATGCACAGCATCTGGCATGATGCTGGGATGCTGCACCATCTCCATCTGTGGCCCAAATTCAGCAAAGAGTCTGCCATATCTTTTCTGAACAACATCTTAAATTTAGCTCGCTCTGCAGAGGCTCGCGCTCAGCTGTGGGATGTACCTACTGAAAGTCATATTGTAATATTTAATATTTATGTTAAAGAATCAGAAGGCTCAAATCTAGGTTTTAAAACTCAAAATACCCAAAATGCATTTAAAACAAGGTGTCATTATTTACTCTTTAAGTATCTGTCAAGTGCTGGCAATGATCTCAAAATATGAATCAGGACAGAGCTATTTTATTTTCAGTGGAAATGCCTGAACCTCATTTAATCTATTTCAGCTTTTGACCTGTCAGAACCCATTTAGAATGAAGCACTGGGTGAATTATAGAGCAACAGCAACTTCTACTGTGCCCTAATTATTGATTAAAGTTGAAGGTAAGCATTTGCACAGTAAAGACTCAAGTGAAATGCCTCCCCTATTCAAAAGAACAGCAAGTTCAGCGCATGCTTTTCTGTGGGGCTGCTGCTATGTATGTTACCCAACTGTGACCTGAAAGTGAAAACAGCTATAAAAACATATGAATCATCTTCTTAGATGATTTTTATCCAAGTTCAGACAGGTAGCCTGGATTGTTAAGCTGTTTTTACCTTACTATCCTGTGGTTAAAGCAGAATTTAGGTAAGGAAACACACAAGTGTCTGTTTCAAAGCTGACATTGTTCCTCTAAAACGCAAATAAAATTTAAACAAATCTCATTCCCATAAAAAGCTGGATTCTGCAGGCTGGGGAAGTAACACAAGCTGATTACTCTTGCCATCAATGTTCTGAAAAGTGATTTTCCTGACATAAAACTCATTTTCACCCATTTTGGTTTTGCAGCATGGTAGCAATAATGTTTAAGCTTGTTGGACACCATCTCATGAAACCCATCAGCTTCATTGGGCAAGCATCCCACTGCTGTCCGAAAAGAGACCTTTCTGCATCAGGTTAAAGATCAAAAGAGAACATCTTGTTTTGTCATTTTAAAAAGAGCTTACTTGGATGTTTCAGTCTGAAAGAATACATCAATGGAGGTTTCAACTTTGGAAGCCAATTTGGAACAAAAGGCAAGCAAAAACATTGAGCTGTCCCAAGGGCCTCGCAAAGGCCATTTGCATCTTGTCTGTATACTCTCTAGTAGAAGGAAGACTGACACCAGCACGTACCAGCTATTAGCACGTGCTACTGAGACTCCTGCTATTGGCAGTTCAGGATGAGGACTGCAGGTTTTCTTACATAGCATGGGAGAGGGGGTACTGGCAATCAAGAAGTCAGCATGGAAGGACACTTTTTGTCTGGTTCTCATTAATTAAAGCCTCATTTGTGGCTCTTTTAAAAAAGCTTCTTCAAAACCACCATCTGTGGTGGCCCAAACAGCTGGCACGGAGTCAGGAAAGGGCACACAAAGGGTCACTGTGGCTGATTTCCTGCCCTTTAGCTGTGCCTTCTTTCAGGTCAGTCCTTACCCAGACCAGGGTCCCACTCATGCTGGGACACTGTATGAATATGGACCCAGGAATATTACCTGTCTTGAACAAAATGAATGTCTACAGGTGAGGCATTTCTAGACACCTAGAGCCTATAGGAACTGAAAACTAGAAACTGGGAAGGACTAAGTGCAAGGGCTTTAGAGTATTTATACCCACTGAATACGAGGTTAAAGGATCAGTCACTACAGATAGACATAACCCATATGCAAGGCTGTCCAGGCCCCTGGGAGAGAAAGGAACATCTCTATGTCTGGGAGGGATATAATCCGAGACGCACAGTCAGCAGATTTAGCCCATACCCTGTGTGACACTGAGGTGTGGGAAGCCCTGAGACAGTGGCAGCCACCAATGTGACCTCTGGGGCTCCAGGCGTGCATATGTGCCCTGTCCAGACCTCTGAGCGTGCTCCAGGATCCAGCCTCCAACCATCTCACCTGAACAGCAACTGATGCTTGGTTTAGCTTCTGAAGACAGAAACACAACCTCACCTCAGGGGAAATTTCATTACAGCCCTCACTGTGATTTCCACAGTTGGTACAAATTAGACTCACACAACCCTTCTCAAGTCATGGGAAAATGTTCTTCTCTTCCACTGCACAACACAGTCTATGCTGAGGCAGTAATGCTATCAGATACAGCTTATCACACAGACTGTTCTCACACAGCACACCACATGAACTTGTGCCTTATTTGCGTTTTGCGTGAAAAGAGCAAGCAACATTCAGTTCAATCAGAAATGAAAGCAGAACTCATTCTAACAAATAGGAGATAACAACGAGCCCTGATTCTCCTCTTGGACATGATAACAGCTCCTCTTATGGCCAAGCAGAGCTGGGAGTGCGCAAGACAGGAAGAGGGCTCTTGGAGAACAGAAGAACCTGCTTTAAGGACACGACACAGAGCTACAACAACCAGGGAGAGAGAGAAGTAGAAGGAGACATACTGGAGAAGCTGACCATTGCGAAATGCTGACACCGGTCTCCTGTGAATTCGATCGGACACCTACCGGGAGAAAGAAAACCAGAAAGAGAGAACAAGATAGCAAAATGACACCCAAACAGACCGCACTGAGGCCCCTTCTGATCCTTGCCATGACTCCTATCCATCTGCTCTCAGCCTTCACCCTTACCTGCATCCCTAAGCCCTAACCCAAAGCTGACACCAAGAGCCATCCCTGACTAGACCACTCTACATCCACCGCCGTGCCCGGGAGGTTTTAAGTAGTGTGGTGCATTTTTTGTCTTCAAACATACTTTGCTTAGGATCTGGCATGTACAATCGCAAAGGCAGTTTCTCCAAACATCTCTGTCCGAAGAATCCGTTTGGACATCTGGAGGGGAAAAGGGGAGAAATCACAGAACATGTCTGGCACCATTCTCGAGGCTAAGGTCAGAAATAAAAAGTGCATTGTGATGAATGGAAAAAATAAAGGCTTTATGAGCACATTTATTCTTTGCTTTGCTTTAACCAGGCACCTGCAACATCAGCATTCCAGCTCTATTTTTTGGCCTGGGTCTTCAAGCAGCCAGCCAAACCCCTCCTTTCCTCCTCTGCCTGCCTCCTTCCTTCTCACCTGCTTGAAGCACCCACTGGCAGGAAGATCAAGATGGGCTGGATGCTACTTTCAGAGGCTCTCCTGGGAGCTGCTACCTAGACAAGACTGGCAAGAAGCACCACAGAGCGGTGAGCAGCTGCTCAGGCGACAGCGAGTGTTGTGTGTGGCAAGCATCTTCCCATCATTACCCCAGAAGTACCCACAGGATGCTCCAGGGAAAAAGGTTGCCGTTAGAGAGGAAGCATGTGCAAAGTCTCTGTGTTAACAGAGAGAAAGGGACAGGGAAGAAAACTGAACCCAACAGGTTTCATTTGCTGCCCAGTTGAGAGGCTTTCTCAGGGTATTCCTGAAGTTATGTGATGGACAGAGATGTGACAGCTCATGGGGCACCAGTTGCACCTCAGCATGATGCTGCAGTGGTGCAGATGGTGCCCTATGGATGAGGGCTGCCAGATATGCTCTCTTCAGAGCAGCCTGCAGGCTGAGCCAGGTCTGGGGAGCAGAGGGACAAGGCAGAGGTGCAGCAGGAGCTGCTGGACCACACTCAGTTTATCAGCACTTGCACCCTGTGCGCTGTGACACACCAGCAACCAAGGGTGAACCTGGGAGGCAATGGGAGCTCAGCCAGTAGTGGTCAAACACTTCTCCATCAGCAACTTATCTCTCTTCCCCCCTTTACATCTTCTGGCCTCCTTGGATAGTCACTCAAAGTTATCCCTAGGTTTCTGGAAGTCGCAGCTCTTACGTGCTTGTCTCATAACTGCCTCCCTCCCCAGCTGAACTCTCCCTCCTCTGAGCTTAAGACACAGCTCTGAATCCAGCATGATCCAAGGAGAAGATACAGCCAATAAAAAGCTGCATAATCTCTTCATCCCATCTACTGTCCTTCTCTACCTCATCACCTCCACAGCGCCAAACCTGTCCATCTTTCCCCTAAAGAATGCTTTTTCCAGTTCTTCAAGGCAGGGTCCAGGGGGATATATCAACTGCTGTCGCTCTCACAGATGAAGGCTTTGCTAGACACTCCATGACTGACATGACTTTGGAATTTGGTTTCTTGCTGGCTTTCACTGCAGTTTTGGCAGGTCCGCACTGCGCAAAAAAGCCGGTGCGCCCTCACTGCCCATGACTAAACCTGTTTTCTATGCTACATAGCATTTGTTTTTTGGGACCCGTGCTAACACCTCCATATGGGAGTGTGCTGGATTATTTGTGCACCCTGAACTGCTTGGGGACAGCTTAAAGGCATGGCTCTGCATGAGGCTTCACTAAACTCCCCAGTCATCCACTTCAGTTTTTTGGTATCCACATAACTTTTGAAACTGGAAATGTCACTCCCTGGTCAGGCGGATATCCTTGAAAAATTCACCCTCTTTTCTCATTCTTGGACATTCATCTTGGAGCGCAGGGAAGGGAGGCACAGCAGTGACACTGTTTCAGTACCAGGAAGCCAGACAGCTCCCAAGGAAAGCCCAGCCCAAGGGGTTACCATCAGACATGAATGAGACCTGTAGACCTTCCCCACAATGAAACAGAGGATGCTGGTGCTGGGGAGTGAATTGAAGAGGGTGCCCTGCTGGCAATCAAAGAGCACAAACCTGAGGCAGCTGGGTGATGCAGACTCACAAGGACATCCCTAGGGAAGCACAACTTTGGAGCAACCATTAAGAAATCCACTGGGGTTTGAATAAGGCATCCAAAATAGAAGGCGTCTTCCCAATCTTTTTTGACGTTTATTCATCACAACTGGGAGAGTCATGAACTTATCCACAGGATCCTCAAAGGTATCCAGCTTAGCTTGCAATGTGCTGTCCATTTGTCTGGGATCTGACATTTCATGTATGTTGTGAGAGCTCTGAAGGGTCTCTGGTGCTGCTGAATGAAGCAAATGTCCTACCCACCTCAAAAAGGGCACTTTGTCTAAAAAGAGTTAAAACTATCTCAGGTGCACATCTGCAAGAGGTCAGCCAAGGCTGGAACTTCACTATGACTGAAGCTGCATGCCATTAAGGAAAGACTGAAAATTATGTGCAAAATGGTGGAAGGAAATAAAAACTCAGAGAAAGAAATTGGTGAGAAGTGCAAAAACAAAACAGAAAAGTGTCAAAGAAGCTTTGATGCCGTGACAGCTACCATATAGCCCTTTATCAGATCGCTGCAGTCAGCCTAGTGTGGGTGGGGAGAAGATCCTGCTAGACAGAAGGCAGTAGACAACAGTCTTGTCTGTGTCTAGGACAGCTCAGGCTTTTCATCTTTAGTTACTAGTGAATCAGCAGTGGGAAAACTGACAGAAAATAAACCCTCATGAACACGAGCACCTTCTGTCACCTCCCAAGCTAGCATAAAAGTTGTCAAAACACCCTGGCATCCCTGGGTCCTGATTCTTCATAAACAAGGTTGCTGGCATCAACAGTGACCAGAAGACCTTTGAAAGCCTGCAGTGCTCACGGTTTCTTTTTTAAAGCTGTCTCATAGTTGTAGGCTGGTGAAGATGGCTTAATTATTCATTACTATGGCTCTGGACATGAAATTTCCAGTGTACATGGCACAGGAGTCTCCCTGTCAGAACAGGAAGAACAATGGAAAGGACCCCTTCTGCATGCAGGAATCTGCAGCCTGTGGTAAGAGCTTCTGGGCAGCTCTTCTTCAGTGGCCAAGCACATGCCCTGAGGGGTATATCTGAAAGTTAAGGCTCACAAAGTCTGAGAGGCATGAGATGGTCTTTGATGATGGCATCCTTCTTCCTGCATGTTTGACCCTAGTCAAGAGGTTTTGGATGGCTATCCCAGCAAAACAGAGTCGCTCCTACTTTTGAAAGCTCTTACAGAGACTACACAGATGGTGGACTATTCCAAAGGAAGACCTTTTCCTGGTGAGCTCAGTAGTGTGGTGGAGGCCAAATATGTCTTTCCTCAAAGGCCAAGGGAAGCGGACAAAGCTGGGCCTGTAAGACTCATCTTGGGGAAGTACAAGGCTGCACCAACCTCTTGCAGACAGCACTTTGTCCCTTCTCTAGTCTGTGTGGACAACCCCAAGACTGCCAAGATTTTTATGTCCAGATTCTGTTATTGCTGGAAAATGTCCAAATCTTTCAGTTTTGATCAATTCCTCAAGATTTTTTATTATTTTTTTAACTCCATATCGAAAACATCCACAAAGTTCTGTTCCTGCATTCAGGATGAATTTATTTACATGGTAAAGAAAACTGCAGTAAGATGATCAGCCAAATAAAGCACCTTGAAAAGTACAAACCAAAGTGGTCTGAATGACCCATTTCTGTGTTGTTTGCAGAACACTTTTTTATGAAAATTGAGAAGCTTTGACCTTTTGCCCCATATCTGGACAGAGCAAGAATCACTGTTAATTGTTATTTGCTATTATTAATTAATAACACCATTATCATAATGTTTCCTGCTGGAAGCAACACTCTTTCTGCCCAGCAGTTGATCTAAATCTTGCAAGGGTTGGCATATTTCCTTTGCTCCCCAAGATCTTAATTAAAGCGTGCCAAATTCGGTAGCTCATGAGAGCTCATGCAATCCATGTTACAAAAGAATGTGAAGGAGCAGGTGCTTCAAAATAACAGGCGAAGGAGAAGCTGCAGCAAAAAGACACAATGCACTGATATAGCAAGTGGAGAAATGTTTCATGCATGTTGCTTAGTTGTGCGAAGGGCTGAAAAAGAAGACAGTTCTGTCATTGTCCCCTGACCAGTCCCAGATGATCAGGTTCTGGAGAGCCACAAAAGGCTGAACTCCACAAAATCACTGATGGGAAGAAAAGAAGGCAACCAGAATAAATTCAGAGGCCTTATCCAGAGCAGCTAATCAAGGCATGTTTGCTGTAGAGTCCAAACTGCAGGAACACCCACCTATGAGCTCAGTGAAGACAACAGTGCAGCTCCAACCGAGCTGTGGGAACTCAGCTGGATGTGTGCTGTTGTCTTTTCTGAGCCTCAATGTTGCAGGATCAGTTTTCACACTGATGGTGCTCAAGGGTCTGCTGTAGTTATATGTGCACTAAACAAGACACATTGAATGGGATTCATAGGTGGGCTACTTGAACCTGAAAAGGTACATGATCTCATCCCCCAGGATAAACAGAATGCAGGACTCAATGAATGAGCCCTGGCTGGTTCAGGAAATTTGGAACAGGATGTGGAGATTTTCACCCCTAGCTCAACACTGTGGGCTCCTCATTTCCAAGAGCATTCCAACACCTCCCCACAGAACTGCTTATATATCCATGACAAAGAGATACCCTTGTGTCTGTGCAATATGCAGCTTGCGCTGACCTATCAGTAGAGTAACCATGAGGGGTGGAATAGCTCCCGGCACTACAGGGGAGCTGAGCAAGCTGTGCTGCAGGGAGGACAGGATCAGCCTGTTTACCCCTTTGACTGGTGTTCTGGACAGCACAGGCAGCCTGGCAATGCGGCTAACCCTTCCGAATAATCTTTCCTACCTCCTGGGAAAACCTGCAGGAAACAATATACATCGAGGAGGCTTCTAGGAGTTGAACGTGGAGCAAAGTGGTGATTTGCATACATCAACTGGTTTAAAAATTATTTGATCTTTTCTCCTTTAGTTTGGTTTTTATCCTCTCCTTGACTTTTACTTTTTGTCTGAGGTCCTCCAGGCCCCTGATCTCACTCTATGATGTAATGCAATGCTGTCAGCTCAAACCCAGACAGCCTTTTTATCTGTCAGCATTTGTAAATCCTTCAGCTTGACTCTTGCAAGCACAACTAGTCCAACACAAATTGGGGATGCTGTTCAATAAAGCTCTAAATCTTCTGATTCCACGCAATTTAGCAAGATCCTGGCCCATGGTACCAGTCACTTTGATTACATCCACCACACAAATGAATCATGAAGTGCATTTAAGTGGGCAGAAAGGACTGTGCAGTGATGAGACTTGGCTTTGCTTCTTTGCTTGATTGAGAAGACCCACCTGTAGATAACATGTGTCAAGATCTAACTGGAAAAAGGAGTAATTTTGCATGGCACCCAGGAATAAAAGATTAGAGCAGCCTCAAACTGCTCTAAGTTGTGCCAAAACCCCAATGGGCGTCAGGCCAAGGCAGACTCAAGATCAGAGGCTGCTCACCATCCCAAGCAGTACCTTGAGGTAGACACAACAAACCAGCCACTGTTCTCCTGTGTCCCAGAGCAGCTGAAGACCTCGAGACATGCTTGTGTGCATCCCTTCTGCAGACACTGGAATTTGCTCTACTCAAGACTCACAACTTCCCTATAGTTATGGTGAGAAACAGTCCAGCTCGTAAGGTCTCTCTGAGCAAAATAGTGCGGAGAAGGATCGAGAAATTCTTCCTGTCAACAAGAGCCTGGGGCTTTTTAATTTACTGTTGAGTCAATTCTGTATGTGTGTAGCTCAGCCATTCCCTGGGTTTATGCTGACAATTTGCAGGACATCTGAGGCAAATCACACTTCTCCCATCTAACTTCCAGCTGGTCTGTTTGCAGAGTCAGGATAACAGCACAGATTGTATCATGTTCAGGTTTCCTTTGACACTAGCATGTGTAGAATTTACTTCAAATTAAGGACAAAATTATGGAAGCACACAACCCAAAAAAGACAATTTCTGGAAGAGCTCCAAGTTTGTTTGGGCTTTTCCCTGTGAAGAAAGCATTCAAAGTCCAGCTGAAGAGTATTGAAAAAGGATGGAGAAAGTGGCCTTACAGGCAGTTTGTTCCCCAGAACTTAGAAGACCAGGAAGAACATGTTTCTGGTAAGCCTGTTAAAAAAAAAAGGCCATATGCCAATTCAGGGGATATCTGTAACAAATTAAGCATGAGCCACTTCAGGAAAAGAAATCATTGGAGAACCTAGCTGCTCATTCTGCTCCGGAGTGCCAAGGTAAAATCTACAGGAAGGATCTTCTATGTTTGTGGGCAGCTGCAAACCATGAAATCCAGCCCAGGAAGGTGACTACAGGATGGTGACAGGTAGGAAAGAACACTCTAGAAGTTTCTGATAGTCACTACTGGAAAGGCTGGTAACATGAAGGGGTGCCCAGGTGCTAGAATAAACTAAGCACCCAGTGAAGGAGGACTACAAGCATGGTGCCAGAAGACACACACCCCCTCCCAGGCCCTACTGTCTCTAATCAGAATAGCAAAGTGGGAACACTGCATGGACATACGTGTTGTTCCTGGCTCAAGATGCTCACACGGCTCTTGTTTGACCTCTGAGACATTTGAAAAGGTTGTGAGCAGATGGATCAATTGATCTCCTCCATGCTCATGTCTCAGAGGCATGGTGCAGCTGGAGGACCAAGGCTAGCTCCCACAATACAGAGGTCAGAAATGCAGGTCAAAGCCTGCCTCTTTGCCTCCTCTAGTTTCTCCTCCGAATCTGTACCATTGTACCCTTTACAAACCAGAACAGCAGATCTCCTGGCTTTCTGCAACAAAGCAGCTTTGAAATAGTCCAGCATTCTGCTAGTTTGCAGGCAGACAAATACAAAGTCTGTTTATTCATCATCAGCCTTCCCCAAGAATCATCTCTGTCACTGGAAAAGCCATTTTATGAGAAATACTATGTCCAGTTCAAATGCTTCTACATTCCTTAATAACTATTATCTTCTAGAGTCCAGAAACTCAAAAATTCACCACTTCAAAAGCCAGGATTTCTTATCTTCAGTCTGTGATTTGATGATAAAAACACTCAAGGAAACTGAGCATCCAGATATCTCCTCAAGCAGTAAGATCAGAAGTTTCTGTACTGTGGGGAAGGCATTTGGGTCCCCTGAGTTCCTGTTAAGACTGAACTGTCTTTTCTGGCAGATGAGTAGTGACAGTGCAGACCTTCAAAGCATCTCCTTCTGGTTAACACTTTGCTGCCCTTCCATACACACCCATTCAATTATCATCAGATCTGAGCAATTGGTATCTTGGGACTCATCAGAAAGGAAATAGTTTCACCATCTGCAAGTAAGGAATTAAGGCTTTCAAATTATATGACATAATTAGGTCTGGATCATAGGGCACATAAAATCTTAATGGAATCCATCACTGAGCTTCCTCTCTGTTCATCAGCTTTCTTAGCAGCCTGGTTTGAAGGTAGACTGTTTCTTTGCAAGGCTGGAATTACACTGGCTAAAACAGCCTGTCTGTCGAAGACACTTGATAATTACCACATGTATCCTTTGTTAAGAAAAATGGAGCTTTACCATCATAGCTGAGGAGTTCAGGTAACTTTTGCTGTAATTAGAAATTGATCCAATTTGAAAAGTCTTGATGGGGATTCAAGTTCTTCTCAAAAGAAATAGTCTTGAGATAAATGCTTTTGGCATCACCGCATTGCTTAAGAGGTAGAGATACTGATTCATACTTTCCTCTGGTCTTCAAGGGGCAGCTCTCCCCAGCATGGAAAGACTGGAACTGCTGGGGCTTCCTAGGGCTACAGCTATACCAGAATAATGGATGTGACTGATTCACCATACAGAGCTTCCTCATGTTTCCTATGGGGAACACTGGCAACAAGAAGTGCCAACAAGAAGCCAATGGCAGAGACAGGTACCCTGAAACACAAGCCTGTGGTGTGCAAAGGCTGCTCTCGCTTCACACATATGGGAAACATGGAGGACCACAGCATGGGATTTCTGTCCTACCTAGCTCTTTTAATGTGTGAAGGGGCAAGCCTGTCAGAACTGGAAGATGCTGTTCACCCTATGTCCTTCCAACCACAGCTGATCCTGCATTGGAAAGTGAGAGCACAGGAGCTCAGCAGAATGCACTTCTACATGGCCTTTCCTACTGTTCCCTGCCAAAACAAGAGCTGGGAGAAGCGAGGAGTTGTGCTAAGCATAACCCAGCTCACAACCCTTCCAAAAGGGATGATGGTTCTGTTCAGATGTGTCCTTCAAGGCCTGAGGAGCTGAGGTGAGCATCACACCATGCAGCACCAGTGGTACTAGCTTGACATACATCCACAGATGTAAATACCTTTGGCTGTGCATCTCCATGGGGAGGTCTTTGGGCCATGCAGGGAGAAAATAGTCAGCTCTGGGCTTCTCCAAGGTGGCACAGTGCTTCTGGATCCTCAGGTGAGCTCAGGAGCTGACTGCATCTGCTCAGCACACACAGAGCACCACCTCATGCTCACTCCACAGGAGCCCGGCAGCAGGTACAGATATGCTTTAGGTGCCTACATCTACAGCATGGACAATCAGACTGCACTTGTCATTCACAGTCCCCGTTAGGCTTGCAGGTGAACTGTGAGATGCTATTATGCTTTCTGGCTGTGATAGGTTTGAACCAGAGGTGAAAATGTCTCACATCCCATTCCACATCGCTCAGACTATGCAGCCCCACTTCAACCTCCCCAGGAAATTCCATTTTAAGGATAACTTGGTATGGCCCCTGGTTGGGTTTTGGGCCCTTTTTTTTTGTTTGGTTGGTTAGTTTTTTCAGGTTTTAACATTTGAAAGGGAGAAATAAACAACCCACAGTGGCACAGTGTGGTGGTGAACAGCTGTGTGCTAAACCCACTTCTGGGCCCACGAAGCACAGACAGGAGAGGTCAGAGGCAGGTTTCAGCAAGAGACCACTCCAGCCATGGAGGATGGAGGTGGCTATGCCCTAGGAAAAGCCCTCCTGCTTGGAGGGGAGGATGTGTCAGCTTTGACCTAGCTCAGGGAAAGCAAAAGGGACTTGACCTTCCCTGAAGCTGCAGAGGAGAAAGGGAAGAAAGGGAAAGGAAACAGCTGGAACAAACACATTCTTGGAGAAAAAGTCAGGAAAAGTGAACAGTAGCACACACAAAAAGGAGCTATGAGCCCTCCTCCCCACTTCTGGTCTCCCTTTCTGAACCTGTACAGCTCAAACTGCCATTGTCAGAGGAATTTCCAAGTAGTTGCACAGTCTCCGGTCCCCCAGTGAAGTAATTTCCATTTTGACACAAGAACTACACTCACTTACTTGCAAGACAGCTGATTAATCCCCTCGATGTAGTAGCATACCCCACCATTGACACAATAGGACTTGGCTGTTTCGTTGCATTTTCTAGCATGCCCGGACCAGGAGGAGAGAGTTGTGGTTACTGCAGGGACAAAAATAAACACACACAAAAAGGATATATTGTTATTCCCTTTGTTGGGCAATTCTGTTTTCTTAGACAATGTTCAATTAGTTCATTTGCCAAAGTGAAAATCCCAGAGACACAAACCTTAGCCTATGCTTTTAGGCCAACCTTCACTTCTCCAGGTCCTGGAGCTGCAACTTGACCTTTCCTTTCCCAGCGCAGTGGCCAGCTGAGTGAGGAATTGAGGACATACCTTCCTCTAAGCAGCCAGCATGTTAGGACAAGATCATCCTTTTGGCAAGCTGCAGTTACAAGCTCCGCTTTCCCATCTCTCCTTGCCCTCCCCTTACCCATGCATGCAGCTCTGCACCAGCAGGCAGGAGGTTAGGAAGAACATGTGCTGAGGGCTCACAGAATCACGGTGGCATGCTGCTGGGGCCTGATTCGTGCCGTGATATTGGATCAAGATCCAGAGATATGGCAGGGAACATTTCATTGCTCCACATCTCTGGGAGGAGATAAGTTTTCAGAGCCAGAAGCAAGTGCTTTCATTGTCACCAGAACAGGTCCAGCTCAAGCAAGAACAGCTCCATCTCTCCCCGCCCCCCGATCTGAGCATTTCTTTATCATGCCCCAGTGGGGCTGCCTCAACAGATCAAGCAGAAGTTCAGCAGTAGAAGTCAGTCAGCCCCAGCCTGTGCTAAGAGGGAGGCAGCCAGCAAGTTTCCTGGGGATACAGAGGCTTTTCCAAATCCAGCTTTCTTTCTGGAGAAAAGCTTTCCAGCCATGTAAGCAACAGACAAAGCTGACAGGACTCTGCAGAATTTCACTGCAATTCCTGTCTGAACAGACAAATTTACAGCCCAGAACACAGAGTCTGCATGGGAAAACAAATGCTTCTAGACAGGCAAAACCTTTTGTTAAAGCAACTGATAAAGGTTACAAAAGCAGATCAGCTTTGAGGAATGCAGAACCATCTTCACACAGCTGAAAGAAGGGCTAGGCATTCAATAGCATCTGCTTTTTCCAACTGAATACTTAATCTCATTAAGGATAGCCCTTCTTCCTGGACTACCCACCTTGCTTATATCCTAACACAATTACATCTCCAGCAGTGTGGCTGCTACCCTCTTTCCAGCGCCTTTTATTCTGCACTCAAAGTTTCTGAGGAGCTACCCCCCTGCGCCGTTTTCCAAAGCATGAACAAACCTCAGGGAGAGGCTGGTGCCTTTAGACCAGCCACTGCAGACTGAGCACCTCATTGTCTCAGGAAGAAGGCTGAGCCCACAGCACCAGAGCCACGGTCTCTGTTCTCACACTTCAAGCTCCATCCCAGCACCTGCAGTCACCAGTAAAAGAGGGCTCCCAGCATCCTGTGAAGCCTCTTATACTTGGGTGATGCTTGGCACATAGCAACCAAACAAGGGTGTTCTGTCTCTCTTAGTTTTAGTAAGAATCCATGGGGCCCGTTCCTCTCTGAACGAAGAGTTTGCTCACCAGGCTGTGCACAGCAGGGGTAGCCCATGCTGTTACCTGCACACAGCTCAAGGCAGAGCCAAGCTCACTGTTCATTTTCCTTGAACCAATGCATTGCCCAACCCCATTGTCTTCTCTCCCCACAGGGAAATCAACGCCTTCCACTGTCTAACAGAGACAGAGTTGTGCACCAAACAGAGCTATTTCTATGCTTTGCCTTGAATAACCATTGCCTCTGGGGTTGTCTTTTCACAGCTATCCAGGGCAGAGCAAGTTGTCCCAAAGTGCTCTGCAAAGAAGACATGGCAAATAACTCAGTAAAGGCTGAAAATGCACATGGCCCTGGGACAGCAAACAGCTGCTTCCCTCCTAGGGCATGCCAGTCAGCTGGGAGCCGAATGCGCAGAGCAGGGTACACGTATCGGAGTGTATCTGGGTTTTAGAACAGATCCTGATTTGGCCAAGCCACCAAAGAAGGCCTTGCAAAAACCCCTCAAGTATGAAAACTTCCCAACTTTAGTAAGGAAATTCAGTGCTCAGTTCCAGATAAAATTAATGGGAACTAGAAGCCAAAACCATCGTAATGGCTTTGTAACAACTCTGTGTAATTTATACCTGTATGAGATTGTAGCACATTTCCTCTAAGGTCAGCAGAGAACTGTAGATTCAGGACAGAGGAGCTCTAATGGGGTGTGCTAGCAGCTGGACTTTCTTTGCAAGGCCTCTCCTTAGCTATTGCTTGATCCAGCCACTTAACCCAAGCCTTAACACCAAAGGTCATTTTAAAAATGAGCATGAAGATAAAACCTAGCCTGGTAGCATGTGGCTGTATTCCAAAAGGCCATCAGAGCCAGGCTGTGCATGGGCTTTACTGTGCATACGGAAGAGAAGCTGCAGGTTGTGCTGCCGCACCAGTAGGAGCTTCCTGCCTTGCCCTGCATCTCCCTTGGAGCTGGCTGGGCTGAAAGCAGTGACAGAGCGAGCAGGAGTCTGCCAGGGGAGTGTGAAACTTGCAGGGGAACAGGGACACAGGAGACAGATACTGCCCCTTCGAAGGGTCCCTGAGTGCTGCTGGGCCAGCACTCAGCATGGGAGCTATGAAAGCTTTGGTTTGGAGTGTGTGCTTTTGCTGATGTACCTTATAACTGCACAATGAACAGGTCTCTGTTACAGCTGCAAGTGTGCCATCAGATCAGGGAGCACTGAAGCTTCATGAACAAAAGCACTGGTGCAAACTGAAAGGCACAAGGATGAAGAACAAGCACAGCCTGCCGGAAGCCATCACCCCTGCAACCATCAAATGTAGCGGTTGCTAGCAAGCAAAACAATCCATCTGGCAAAGTCTCACATTATAAATCCTACAGGAAAGGATTCTGGAGCAAGCCTTCCCACAGTAAGGGGGAAGCAGAGCAGGAGAAATAAAAACAGAAACTTGCCCATAAAAAGCACCTCAGATAAAAAGGTACCATTTCCACCAGAAAAGGTGGACAGTAAGATGCAGTGCTGTGTGATGTTGCAATACCAGAGTCAATTACAGTGCTGACCAGCTACAGACTGCATGGGATTTTCATCTCATATGAACAATTCTGTTCCTTTTAAACAAATACAAAAGATCCTAACATGAATGAGGCTTGGGACATGCATGTTGTGTACTGCTAGAAAGAGAGCTGCCAACAGAGCTATGCCTGTTGTAAAAATACATGGTTCATCAGTTCTCCCAGCAGCATCTTCTTGTCATCTTTTAAATCTTGTTTTCTGCAAGTACTGTGCCTTTTCTCCCAAAGAAGCACAAAGTGTTTTAAAACTGAACCACAGATTCGTATTACCATGGTCCATTTGTTAGCAGCAGAGATGAAGCAAAGGCTACAAAGAGAGGCAGTCAGCCCAGCTCCCTCCAGAGATGAGAGCGTCATGAAATACAGGCCTTCATAAGACTATAAGCTGTGCAGTACTAGTGAAACCAAAGCCCTGTCTTGACTCTAACAGTGGCCGACAGGCAATGCTTAAGGAAGAAGATAAACTCAAGCATTCAGTGATTATTTTCTTCTGGACATCTAGGATAAGCTGCTCAGACACAACCTATGTCAGCCACAGTGTCTTTACATTTAATAGACTTTGATGGGTTTCTCTTCCATGAACATGCGTAGTTGCTGTTTGAACGAATCTGGTAATATCCACACTATTTGTGACAAGAGCTCCAGTGTTATGCACATAGTGTGCAAAGACACATCTCCCCCTATTGATTTTAAACCTGCCTCTTCCTGGATCTTATATTAGAAACAATAGTCATCATCTGCTCTCATTTCCCCTGAGCTATCTGTGGCTTTACAGGCACAGCCAGCACCTCCTTCCCTACTTGAAAAGTCCCAGGGCTGAAAACAAAGCAGAAGGGAGTAAGGAGGTGAGGATGGGGAAAAGAGGGCTGCCTCTTGATGGATGTGATTAAGAACAACCTGAAGCCACATTTTGCTGCTGCTGTTCCAGCAAGTGCAGCGTAAACACAAGAGAGATTCAGAGCACTGTAGTCATTCAGAGCATCTACTTTCCATCCCATGCCAAGGTTATTTGGGATTAACATCAACAACAGGGCAACAAAGAGGAGAGCCACAGACAGACATTGCCATGCGGACTTCCCTTCATACAATCCATCTGCACAGAAAGGCCATTAATGATTGCGCATGGATCCTTACACAATTCCTGCTACGCACTTCATTTAACTTTTACAGGCAGCTCACCAGCCCGCTCTCAGAGATCTGGTGAAATACTCCCCCTGCAAAGAGTTACTTAATGCAGCTTGGGCTATAAATTACAGTGAGTTTTTCACAAACTACAGCTACTGTCAAGGAGAGCAGGGAGACCACAATAGGTTCGCTGCTCCTTTGTGTTATAACTAACTTTGACTGGGGAGTTCATAGAGTACAGACACTTCATTCTCTCAATATTTAGACATTCAGTTAGACAGATGAACTCAGCTGGTTGGAGAGTGTATACAGATTGCCTGTTCTGTATATGCCTCATGTTCATACTGATAAAACACAGAATTGCTGAGGTTCCTTTCTACCGAGTTCATCCAACAGCTTGTCAGAAGAACATGGATGAAAAGGTGTCTGGCCAAGCTATTCCTTAGTTGTAGCACTGTAATCCTGGCATGAGCCACACTAAATCCATGATTTACACTGATGAATGCATGAAGGAGCTGTTGATCCTAACCATTCTCCCTGTGGCAGGTTTCTGTACATCTGGCATGACACCCTCTTCTCTTAATAAACCTGAACAGAGGCTAAATGCTCACTGCTCTGCACACAGAATCAGAAGGGTCTGTGCAGACTGGGGCTCGCCTGGCAACAGTCTGGGGACCTTGATGCTCATAAAAATTCTGCTCCTGTGTGTTTATTCATTTGGAAACAACCCAATATTTACCCCTGCAATTTACTGAAATAGATCCTGCTGGAATTATGTTCCCAGTTCCTGTGGGGACCATAAGGATCAATAGCTGCAGATTTGAAGTTCCTCCCAAAACACAAATGCCAGACTGCAGGACACTCATCTCAAGAGCATCAGATAGTGCTGATCAAAACAACACAGGCAGCACTGCCCACATCTCCCATCTGCACTGTTCAGGTGTTCCACTGAGTCCCTGAGAAGGGAGTTTAAAGGTTTCCAAGTGTCAAGGGACTGCTTGCGTCCATAGGACAGGAAGTTACTGCAGGGACAAGGTCCTGTGTTATTATAAAGCTTCTAGTTGCTCTTCCAGGCTGATCTCTCCAGCACTTCCTATGCTTTTCTCTGCCACAAGGGTCTCAGAATGCATGCAGCATCTTATTTTCCCAAATCCCCATCACCAAATGTAATAGCCGCAACATGATACTTCAATGAAGGATTTTGTTCAATAACCTAAAAAGCCTTTTGCAGGGTCAGTGCCAGCTGAACTAAAAACCCTTTTGCAGGTGGGACAGCTGAAGCCCAGGAAGTGAAGCAACATGCCAGGATCACAAGATGGATTCATACAGAGCAGATCTGATGCACAGCCTCCTGCCCTGAATGCTGGCTTTGCAGCCTTAGTCCTTCCAGGGGACATCAGCTTCTATCCTACACTTCATTCCATACTGCCCACCTTTGCCTTAGAGTCACAATGCCCTGTCTTTAGAGTAGTGGATCTGACGGCTACTTAAAAAACACAGTGTGGGACCTGACAGCAGACAGGCAAAACACAGCTCTCCCTGCAGCCTGACAGCGAGATGTCCAACACGTACACCTTAGGGTCCCATGCCTGTGTGTGCACAGGCACCACTCCATTACCAACCACGCCTCCAGCTGCAGGGTTTGAATCATCTGAGCACAGACCACACCAGGACTTATTTTTAGTCTAATATTGAAAACTGGTCTGTCCACTTGGCCCTTGGTGGACTGACTTCTGCCTGCTCTACCTGTGCTTGAAAGTGGCTGGACACCCTTCAACTCCAAAACAGCACTATGCTCATGTTTGTAGCATTGCTGGTCCAGCACAGTGGCTTCTGACTAAGAGAGACCAGAGAATGACGTGCAGGTCTGCCATGGTTACCCAGTAAAGGTCATACCAGACTGCACTTGAGACACAGTTTGGAGGAATTGGCTGAATCTGAAGTACATGTCACATCTTTCTGTGCTATATGCTGAAGCTTCAACTAAATGTAACTTAAAAACCGCACCACAGTAAAGACAGCATTGAGCCATTGCGTTCATGTGAGTCCACCAAGCCTATCTCACCTGAGAGAAAGAAAGTAAGGAAAACATTTCCAACCCAGCCGTGCCAAGAATTCGGGAAGGTATTAAACGGGAGAGAGCCTGAATAAGTCTAAACCAGTAAGTCTACAAATTTAGTCCACCAAGTCCACCAATTTTACCACCAAGATGACAGCTATGAAACCTGCGGACCCAAACTGGCTTGTGGAGAGTTAGACATAACTGGAGAAAGAAATGCTGTTTCACCTACCTTCCCATCAGGACCTATAAAGGGACTTCAGTGAGGGCTTGTGATCCCCGGCAGTTGAAATAAAGCCCCCCAAAATCAATCTGGAGAGATGAGCTTTCATTCATCCTCACATTATCTCCCAATCCTCATGTTCCCAGCAAAGCTCAGCGCTGCCTTTTCTCCTCTTTCTCACTTTTTCATCTCTCATCTGATCCAAAACCTCTCTCTACTACAGAGCACCTGTAGCCTGGCCAGCAGAGTCACCTTATGTAGGCTGGTAAAGGCACTCAACCAGATTGGCTAGCTAGTGACCCAGCCAAAGGGCATGAGCAGGGTAAGCAGCTGCAATGATCTACAAGTTGGTTTAGATCATCTGCTCATCACTGGTGGATCCTCTTCTACCCTGACAGCATTCAAACCATGCTTTCTCCACCCAGCCTGTAATAACTTTTTACCCTAAAGACTTTAGCTGTTTGTTAAAATTAAGGAAATAAACTAGAGAGGAGCTCAACAGCAGAAAACAGGCAAAAGAGATTACCTGACCTTTCAAGAGATTTCAAACATTATCCTTAAATACCATTTAAAAAGGAAACTTTTATAAGATTTTAGTATCTTTGTCCTGCATATGCCTGCGATCTCAGACTGCTCTCAACCTTCTTCCACTTTTGCCTCCATCAAAATATTTCTAAACTTTGACACTAATTCCTATTCCATTTACCAAGCATGTCTGTAGCCACAGACCCCCAGACCTTGTTTAGCTGCTCCAAGCTACACACGGACAGGATCGCTTCATCATTTTGAGCTCTCTGGATGTTGAAATGAGCATAAAGGATATTTCTTTCTGCATTAGGGCATATGATCAAGTTACCCCACTCCTGCAAGTCCCTGCCTGTGAGCTGAGCCACTGTGACCACTCAGTTGTGCAGTCTTAGTCTGTGACAAACACAAGACAGCATGTCTTATTTAACAGTTTTTCACTATGGATGAGGCTACTGCAGCTATGTCATGCTCACTGGGCTCAACAGGAAGACTTGATAAGAGTAGTAGGCATTTCTTCTCTTTTGGGCCTCAGTGCTTCCTGAAGAAAGCATCTCTAGGGCTGCTCTAGTCTGACAATACTCAAACCAATATATACTCAGAAGAAGGTGCAAGACTGTGGTATACAGCATCATGGAAAGACTTTCCCAGACACCAGAGTTTCTTTCTAAATCTGGCCCACAGAGCACAGCAGGATTTGCTGGTAGCTACACTCAGAGGTGGTAAGAAAGGCTTTAACAATGCTCCAAGGGGGAAATACTTGATATCACACTCTTTTTCCCAAGGCAAGGGTAGAAAGAAAGCTCAAACCATTGAGGACGGAACTGGACCTTCGGGAAAAAGACTAGTTAAAAGCATATACGCCAGGAGCAATAGGGCTACAGGGGGTGAGGCACGTGGGGCTACACGGAGTGATGGGCTTCTGTCCCCTTGCCCATAGGGGCTGTCTGGGGCATGGAGAGAACACAGTGAGATTCTTGGGGTATAGGGTCAAACACCCTTGGCAAAGCCTACCTGCTAAGATGCCTGCCTCACACCACAGGCCAAACAGAAGTGACCAATGCCATGACCAAGCTGCCTGTGCAAGGCAGTCTCTCCTCTACCAGGGAACTGCAGCTATCACCAAGTTTGCATGGTGCTTTTTCAACGTGGTGCTTAAAATCCAGCTGATCGTTTACAGGCTTTCAGTGAAACAATGAGGGGTTGGGCAACCTACAGGTGCCAGACAAGCTTTTGGATACAGATATTTAAAAGATAGCAAGAATTTGACAAGAATGAGGTATTTGTCAGCTTTCCAAAGCATCACACCTCACAGTATCTTCGTTACCTTCCCATATGTTATACAGATGTGCAATTCTATGATAGATCATCAGTAACCATAAAAATCAGAAGGACTATGTGTTATTTAGTTAACAATTGAAAGAGATCATGAAAAAGGAATGTGAGGGAAAAAGTCAATTACAACTTTAACTCTGGAGACTTTACCATCTCTTCACATCATTAAGGAAAAAAAGCCCACAGTCAAGGATGATGTTCCTCCAGAGGAAAGAAGTGTTTCAAAAGGAGAAACTTCTGTGCAAGCCACACGGTATTTTGCCAGTTTCCTTTCTATTGTTGAAATTTGGCTGCTATTAAAAATAGCATATATCTAATGTGATGCAAGTCAGCAGCATGGATCTATGCTGGTGAACACAGTGGAAAAATCCTGGGGAAGGACGGTATGGTCATTGCATTAATGGTGTTGTGTCTCAGCTTGATGTCCCCAGTACAGTGGAAGGCTAAACACAACACGAGCACAACACAAGTACAGTTTTCTAATCAGAAAACCTTTTAAAGGATACTTGGCCAGTCCCTGCTGTGGCTGCAATCACATTTCCTTCAAAATCATCAACGATCGAGCTTTCCAAGGAGGAAACATCCCCATGAACTCTGCAAAGCGGAATCAACAGAGGCAGAGCCAGCTGTGCTGCCAGGTCAGGTTGTGAGCAGCTGGAATGTTAACACAGCGCAGACCTCAAATAACTGCCTGGTCCTCAGCCCTCTGGGTGCCTGCTCATTTGGAGGGGACCCTGCTGGGCTCCTCAGTGTTCCCCAGCACAGAGACACTGTCACACACAGGAATAGTGCCTCCCCTAGGAAGAGCCAAACCAGCGGCCAAGCTCCTGCCTTCTAGACCTGCCCTTGTAGACTTGCTTTGATTTGTATTTTTGTGTGTCCATTTTCTGCTGCATTCATGACAACTGAATAGGAGGGAAAGCTAAAAAGCACTTCCACCACATTAAATCAAATTAGACATTGGGGCAATCTGTCCTTACTTTCTGGACACTCTAGGGAAAATGTGATGGCAGAACACAGATGTATTTCTGCAGTTTTCTTATGACTTACGCTTAGAACACTCATGTGCTTTTTCTTGTATTTCCTAAAGCCTCCTTTGGTCTTCTCACCTATCCTTAAAAAAAAAACCACCACAACAAACCCAACCCTAAAATCAAACCAACAAAAATCCCTGAAGCACATCTTACAAGTATCAATAAATCATAGAATCATAGAATAGTTAGGGTTGGAAGGGACCTTAAGATCACCCAGTTCCAACCCATGGGACTATATTGCAAGAGCTGTGAATGCTTAAAAACCCGCTGTAATTTTAGGTAGTGTGTTCTTCAAGCTCCCATTGCAATAGTTATCAACCTCTCCCTCTCTAATATAGACACCAGCAAAGTAAATCATATTCTTTGAAAGATCCAGGGAAAGATCAGTGGCTTTGGGAGAAATCAAAGAGAAGTGGTGATTAAAGAAGATTCCAGGAGGCAATAAAGCATTTATGCAAAATGTGTCATAAAAACAAAACAAGGGGAAAGGAGCTATATGGGGGGAGCGGGGGGAGAGGTACTTACACTCTTCTTCCATAACAACTATTTTAGTTTCTGAGGCTGGTAAGACTTGTGGTGCTTTCGTTGTTCCTGGGGAAATTAAGGTAAGAAAGTAGTGAACAAAATATCTATTTTGAGCAGAGAAGGGTGGGCTTAGCTACTGCAGGGGGGAGGACAAGAGAGGTGCTGCTGGGTGGCACAGGCTGGCATGGCTGTCAATGTGTTAGTACTGGTTAGAGGACGCTCAGATGGGTGGCTGGGTATCAGAGGCAGGTAAAGGAGTGCCCCTGCAGGGGATGGCACAGGGCACACCAGTCCCCTTGCTGTAGAGGGCTTCATGCCATTAGGATCTCTGTCATGATAAAAGAGCTCAGGATTCACCTGGCAGGTGATGAGCAATACTGTTGGAGGTTTTCTTAGCCCTGGTGGCTATGAGAGCGTGAAGATGGAATCACAGAACATGACAGTGAGAGAAATGTTAAGTTAAAGAGAAGGTGAGACCATCTGAAGAGCCTCCATCCCACATGTAGGTGCAGTTCTACAGCACAAAGTAATGCTTGTATAAGAGATGGAGGTACATGAAACAGATGAAGGCCATGGCCTGAGGCAATATGGGAGCCAAGCACATCCAGCAATTTCCTCTTTATAAACCAGGATACTGGGGAAGTTCAATGTCCACAGTCACAAGCTCTACTCAAGCCTGCTGGCAGCAACAGCTCCTTCTGGATCAAAGTCCCTCACCACCTCTAGATTCCCAAAGGAGAAAGCACCAGGAGCCTACGCTGTGCATGCAGCTCCCTGTCAGAGACAGGTGCTGAGGCCACCATGGAAAAGTAAAAGCAGAAAGAACTTTTTAGACAAGTCTGATTTTTCCTGCAGTGTTAAACAAAAAGGGGAGGAGGAGATGTCAGCTCAGGAGGTGTCTAGAAGTTTTCTGAGGAAGAAACAAAGAGCCTGAAACAGGCACATTTTAGCTGCGCCCTCATGCCCGCATGATACTAATGTTCAAATACTCAATGAGGAGAGCTGTGAAATGGGACATTTTTCTAAGAAAGCATCTGATTTACCTCAAAGTAATAAAAATCTGAAAACAGCACCAAAGCACAATATGTTTTGGCTGAGCCCAGAAGCATTTCCTCAGAAATTGACATCCTCCCAAAGCATTTCAAGGAAAAAGCCTCTGAGCAAGGCATTTTGTGGAAATACCACACTTGCAGAACAGACGCGAGGTGATGGGTTTGGCTAATGGACATTTTCTAAGTGACAAAGGGTCACTGCACTGCAGCCACTCTCTTTCTACAGAAAATCTCTCTTCAGTGGGGGGTTTTGGTGATTCACAACAGATCTGCGTGGCTGAAACAGTGCTCCTTAGAAACTGGTGTAAACTGGAAAGTGGCCATGGAATAGAGCAAAGGGTACTTTGCAACAGCAACGCTGCCTTATCGGGCTGAGAAACTTGCCAGCAGAGACTGAATGTCAGATCTTCATATCCATGTGCCTGAAGGTCTCATGCATGAGCCCCCTCTCTTCCAGCCAGGACTCAGGTGGGCGCAGGAGCCTTTGTCTCTGGCCTCTGCACCCCTGGAGGGCAATGGCATGCTGGTTTGAAGACACCTCACTCCTCCATGATGCTAATCTCAAGCCACAGACCACCTCTTGCAATGGCGTCTCTCTACAGGGGCACCCAGAGATGTCCGCAAACCTCATTTCTCTATGTAACAAGATGCAGTATTAGCTCAGAACCTCTTTCCAGTCCTAGATTCATGTGCTCGCATCACAGCAACATTACAAGACCTCCAACAATACTGCTAAATGTCAGGTTAGAAGATGCACTTCCCACAAATGGTCCCAAAGTATCAGTACCAGCCAGCCTGCCACAGCTGGATGCACCAAGTTCCAAAGGAAAGGCCATCACTTAGGAAGCAGAATATTAAGCGGCAGAACATAAAAAAGAGCAATAGCTGGAGTGAACTTCTGGGAAGGACTCCAAGGGAAGGCCAGCTCACATCTGTTCTGATTAATTGTTATAAACTGCTAGAACTTCACAGAGCACTGTGTTGAGACTTAGCCACAACAGCATCAGTGCTAAGGGGCCTGAAGAAGAATGCAGGCAGGGACAGAAGACAGGACACATGTGGATTCAGGGACAAGCAGATGCCCTGAGGAGCTTTCTACTGAAAGATATCACAGAAGAAGGACGCTTGGAGAAGTGAGGAAAGCTATCAAAGTCTCAGGAAGGCCCAGCAGAAAGGAAAGAGGGAGACTCCAGAACAGCAAGTGCTGGGCACAGGTGAAGGCTGCTTGGCTCTGGGTAGCTCAAGGAGGAAGAGAAAAAAAGAGTGCAAAGGGGGTGACAGAGCTGCAAAAGTCTACAGTGAACAGCATCATCTTGTTTACAAGGGACTATAACTAGCAGTTAGCTGACGTTCTGCCAGGTGACCTGCAAACAGCAGCAGCAAGGGGTGCATGCAGTTGAGAGTGGCAAGAAAGAGGAAGGTTTGCAAGGAGCTTAGAAAACAGATGAATCAAGGCACTGCCCCAGCAGGCCACAGCAGGCAATTGACTAGATCTGCAGCACCTTGCAGCCTGCAGCTCCCAGTAGGAACAGGTACAGGACAGATCTTTGTGTGTCTTCGGTGGCTTTTCAGGTCAACACATTTCTGAGCAACTCAGGCATGCCCTCATACTCCCTGTGACCTGAGTGAGAGCAGCTGCCTATCATAGAATCATACAATACCAGGTTGGAAGGGACCTCAAAGAGAATTCGACCTTGTCAGATAGCATGCCTTCCTGCAGAGGATGAGTTCAATCCTGTCAAATACTGCCGTTACCATCCCTGGCAGTGTTCAAGGCCAAGCTGGACAGGGCTTGGAGCAACCTGCTCTAGTGAAGGTGTCCCTGCCCACAGCAGGGTGTTGGAAAAAGACGATCTTAAGGTCCTTTCTAACCCAAACCAGTCTATGATTCTACATGGGAAGGGGCTGTTTGAAGCTGTAGTGGCCTGAGGGGCAATTCCTGGTGCCATAAATAGCTTGCAGGATGGGAGCCTTGCAGCGGACACTGCTCAATCACACTCCTCCTCTCGTGAAAGGGGATTGCTAGTGCCTGGGAAGAGGAGGCATGGAGGAGGCAGATGTGGGTCTGATGGCTGGCACATGCTGCCTGTGCACATTGCACATGGAAATTGGATTTGCACATGTAGCCCCTAGCCGAAAAAGGAGCAGTTTACATTGCGGTGGGACAGCCAGAGCACAAGTCAGAAAAGAAGGAAGTTCCACTGCCTCAGCTAGCTTATTCTGGACACCTTTCCTACCGTGATTGGGTAGAAACACAGCAGAGCAGCTGCCACTAACTTTATAGACATGAAGCATGAAGGCATGGAGGTCTGAGCACGGATGGCCTTTCTGCAGGCTTTGCAGGAAAAACAGGCACAGTAACCGAGGGGGAGGATATATGATACTGCAGCTCCGCAGAATAGAAGATCCAGGACTTCAAACACTGCTGAGGCAGAGATTAACATAGAAAATAATGCCAGAAAGCAGCAGGAAAATGCTACCTTCCTTTGCATTTTGACTGATGCTAATAAGACCATAACAGAGAAACTGGATCACACCAAGAAGGGCTGCAGAACACAGAGCTTAGGCTCCCGCAGTGGCCCATTGTGAATGGCAGAAGGAAGAGCTTAGGAACACAGTCATCCCTTCCCTAGTTGCACCCTCCTGGCTTCTGGCAACCACTGTAGAGACTTTCTGAGCTGGAGGGTGCAACCAAACCATCATGTTAAGCAATATAATTATTATAACCAAGATAATAATAAAACCACCTAACCCCAGACTCCATCCGCTGAGCTCTAAGAGATGGAGCACACATTCTAGGATGAAAACCAGAAGCAGCTTCACTCATCACAAAGCTATGGTTTAATTACTTGTCTTCTGGTGAGTTTTGCTGCTCAGAAACTCTTTTAAAAAAAGGAAACATCGAGCCCACCAGCTTTCTTTCCTCTTTACCCCCTTTAAAAAATACATAGACTGTGAGTTTATTTAAAATGTAAATTAACCACATTGCCACTGACAGATAACAAAGATAAACATTTATGCTAAGCTGCATTTTTCTTATCTCCCAAGACTGTTTTACTCAATATCCTAAAAGCATGAAACACAATAAAAGACAGATCATGTGCAGAACCTCCCATTTGCTGCGTGAATGGCAGACGAGACATTTGCTGGCTTCTTCACTTACCACTTTTCACATTCAGGCTGCCTTTTGCGGTGTCTTTCCCTAAAACGTTCTCCGCTTCGCAGCTGTACTCCCCAGCATCTTCCAGCTTCACCTTGTTGAACTGCAGTCTGGAAATCTTTCTGTTGAAAAGTACAGCAGATATTTCTTACTAGGTTGCTAACCACCCTCATGAATTGATAACCATTCCTGGCCCTGGCACACTGCCTGGGACATCACCCCTTCTTGAGAAGATGGCCTGCCTGACCTCACGAGCTGAACAGGCACTCAGACCTGGTCAGAATTCAGGTGAGACCCTTCCCAGGAATCACAACCACCCTTATTTCCTAAATGAACATCTCCCTTTGAACCCACTGCTCTTAGCATGTTGCCATGGTTTGGTCTGAGACCTGCTCTCTCTCTTGCTAGGGGCTGAGCCCAACAGCCCCAGCATCCCAACACACAGACTTTCTACGCTGGAGAAAAGCCGTTTTACTGATGTACAGCAGGATCCGCCTGTGAGATGGAGATGTGGAGATGTGTGTTCTGCACCTTCCTCAGCCAGGAGGCTGAGCAGTCCTGTGTCTCACTGGCTGCATTGAATGCCACACACTCAAACACAAACACCCACAGAGTCTGGGGGGACTCATCCCTTTCCAGCCTGCAAATCAAACCCTGTGGTTTGACCCAGACAGCTAGCATGTAGCTTCATCTAGGTCAACTAATAGGGGAAGCACTTTGTATCCCCCAATTACACACACTCTAGTGTACTACAGACATGTGGGGCTGAACTGCACATGATCATTAAACCAGTCAGAAACACCTAGAAAGAGCAGAAGATGAGGCAGGGAATGATTACCCATGTCAGGTAATAAGCTGTGCTGTGTGCTACATGGGACAGGGAGCAGCTCAGCAACAGAGCTATTAGGTGCTATGGAGAAGACGAGCATCACCCACCTACGGCAGATGTCTCATTCTCTGGAATGCCTCTCTGACTAATAGCTAAAACCTTTTGTCGCTGACTTTAACAAAGATCTACAGGAGTCTTCAACACACACTGAATAACACTCATGAGCCAACAGTGGGACTCCCACGTTAGGCTCTCTGTTTTACTATATCTCCTTTCGTGTTAGCCCAGCTTATAAAAAAACACCTTATGGTCTCTTCTCAGGAGAACATCTCTCTGCTTTCTACCCCAAGCTTTTATCTCAGGTCTGTCATACAGTCACTTTATTTAGAGTCTTGGAAACACTGCCAGGTGTAGAAAGAGGTCCCAGCGGCCTATGGCTCTAACATGTGGAAAATAATCATTAGCTTTGGACATATTTACAATATTAACATGTCATATGAGAAGGACTTTTCTTTGGGCTGTGGAAATTATCATCCATAGGAAGTCCTTCACAGAAACACAGTCATCTTTTTAACACCCTGACATCCTGTTCTCATAGGAGGCACAGTGCAAGGACTCAGCACGAACATCTCACTAGTTATATTAGTAAATTAAATGCACTTGGAGACAGCTTGGTAGAGCTCCCAGGATATGGGCTCTGCTCTGTTTTACAGGATGCGGTCAAGTGTTCAGTTGCACAAGTTTAGACCCCATGTGGTGCAATTTTTAAATGAATGTTGACAGTATGCAAAGATCTCTAAATCCCTAGGTCTCCCCTAAGCCACTGTGCCAAGCCAGTTATGTGGACCAACATGTTCCAACACAGGAGCCTGAAGAAGCAGAGTGGTACAAAGCTGCCTTGACTCAGTGTTGTGCACTCCTCTGTATTTTCTCAAGTCTCTTAGAGCAACCATGTGACAGTCCTGGGCACCATGGTCGTCACTGCTGTGGTGCCGTAGGAATCAAGCAACAAGAGACAGTGAAGCATTTATAGGCCTCCAGGCCCTGTTGTTGCCTGGTGGCAGTTGGGCTGTGCACAGAATCATAGAATGGTTTGGGTTAGAAAGGACATTACACTCATTTAGTTCCAACACCCTGCCATGGGCAGGGATGCCTGACAGTAGACCATGTTGCCCAAGGCTTTGTCCGACCTACCTTGAACACTGCCAGGGATGGAGCATTTACCACTTATTGGGCAACACGTGCCCCCTTAAAAACAAACCACAACACAGAAACTCAACAGTAGTTAAGGCCCTCACGTAAGCTTCCAAGGTAAAGTAGCTCAAATTTGTCTGCCTCTGAGCTAAAGCCTTCCCATGCATCTTGCAGGGAAGGCACAATGGATGCCCAATGAAGCGGCTAGCTCTGTTGGGCTGTAGTGCAACTCAGACAACACTATCCCCAGCATACCCAGCCATTAGCTGTCTCAACCCTCCCTGCCAGACTACACCATCTGTTTCATAAACTACCCCTATGACAGGCTGGTAGCTATTGCTGCAATGCAGAGCAGAAAGGCAGGCAGCACGTGTTGACAGCTTGGAAGAGCTCTAACTCCAAGTCCGGTAGAACACACCACCCTCGCACACCATGCTGAGGCTATCTGCTGGAGCAGAGCAGGAAGCATTAAGCAACACACTGCCTTCAGCTCCTGGAGGACAGCTATCCTAATGATAACTGGCTGTGTTGCAACCTCAGTTGCACAGCATATTTCACCAGGTGTAGGAACTGGAAAAATCCACTACAGCATTAGATTACATTATCTTCTACATTATGCATACATTATCTTCTACAGATAAAGGGGTTTAAGCCCCAAAGACAGAAATCAGTAAGTTATTAGTAACACAAAAGGGTAATGAAAGGGGGCACACTTGACAGATTCCTCTCCAAAAACAGGATGAGAGGCATTTGGTCTTTTACCTGGAATGGGAGAGGAATGTGAGCAGAATAAAAAGCAACGTTGGCATTTATAGCGTATCAGATTCAAGGTGAAACCAAAGAGGATTAATTTGGTTTAATGCACAAGACTGCTGCACTATCAAAAGTGCTTATTTTTATTTTCCAGTACAGTTTGAAGCTCTCCTGGACTGCAAGATCCCCTTGAAAAAAAATCAAGATCTTTTTCTTGCTTTTTATACTCCAGACCAATGGTGTAGCTACTCTTGGCCTTCACTATATAATATAATGCTATATAATGTAAAGTAACAGACTTGGAGGAGAGAGATGAAGGGTGCAGATGAGGATTAGTTTTAATATTGAACATGGCCACAGTAAAGACAATTACCCTATTCAGGCAGCACTGAAAGGGCCAGAGATAACTTGTTTCACAACATTAGTCATGTGCCTTTAATTCACATGGATAATGCCTGTGCACAGAAGAACTAAACCAAAGGATGTAAAAGAGACTAGACCTTGGTCTGTGTGTGGCAAAGATGACCACTTGGTCTCTGTTCTATTCTGCTATGCAAGGGCTACTGAAATACCTCAAAACTAGCTAGGAAATGGTCATTTTGCAAGTCTGCATCCTCCTTCCTGCTACCCCCAGGCAGGTACTTTGTTCACTTGAAGGCTGAGGAACGGTTTTACAGCAATACCAAGTAGCAGCATACAAGGAATTAAGTTGTGCACAGGAGTTTTGCATCAAGTCTCCTGCTGCCCTTGTGGGCACCGTGTCTCTTGGGGACACCAGCCCCTGGGAAAGCCCTAAACTGTTGGTTCACAAGAGTGCCTTGCTGCCAGAGGATGCCATTCTTCTGGAGGAAGGCTCTACCCCAGGCTGTTTGTTCAGTGAAAGGGCCAGGGTCACTGACAGATCCCATCATTTCACTGCAGTGCAACTCTGTTGACATTTCTTTACTCCAGGGGAAAATCTGCCTCATTGTCTTTTCTGACCCTCAGCACATATGACTTAGCCACGCACTAATTATCTCCTGTAGCGCCAGTGAAGGAATAAGCCATGGGGAATATGTTGTCTGCAAGCTCTAGAGGATAGGATTCATAAGGAAACTTCAGCCTGGCCAGAAGAAGATCCCCCAAAACACCTTTCTGGCCATGAGAAAAGAGTCCCCCAGAGGGCAGTTTGGAGGGATGAGTAAATTGCCCTCTGCAGTGTCAATACCAGATCACAACAGGAAGAAGGGAGATTAGCCCTTGGCTGGGACCTACACAGAGATCCTGGTAAATTCTGGCCAAGAAGGGTGGCCTCATCTGCTGTAATTTAGATATCTCAGAGTTAGACATCTAAATGTGAGTCTGGGCCTCTGGTATAGTCAGAGGAAAAGAAAACAGGCACTTTGTCTCAGCCAAGGAGAAACGGTTCACAACAGAAGACATGCTCTCACCTCCATGTTGGTCAAGCTTGAATCATTTTGTCCTCTTACATACTGCCAAGTGAAAATGCAACTGTCTTCCCAGGTCATCTCCTCACAAAGCCGTTCATCTCTGAGCAAGAATGCAGCTGCCAAAAGCTGCTACCAAGACACCTACATTTCGCTGTGAACTCGGCACTCCCTGTGTGAGTCCAGCCTCTTCGGCATCATTCAGGACACAAATAGCTCTAGGATTACTACTGTTGTAGTATTTTATTACTCTTCTAAAAATAGGGCAGCTAACATGTAAGTAGTAAAGTCGAGGATTTGGCTGATAAAGAGAATTTGAAGACTACACTATATGCAGCCCCTAAATTGTCAATGAAGAACACTGCACATAGTAAACACACCCAAGATCCTAAGGAAAGGAAATTCCCAAACATGACCCTTGCAAAGGACACATTGAATACACTGCTGTGGTTATCTATTAACTCCATTCCTCCCTGCTTGCACAGAGCCGGTAGCGGGAAGCACACCAATATTGCAGAGAACAGAAAGGCCAGTAATTGCTGTAATGTCTACTGCTCACACTCCTGCCAAAGATTTAATTGGAGCCTATGTGCTGTCCTGGCACTTTTCACGGTGGTGCATTTGCCCTGAGAGAGCAGATTAAGAAGATTCAGAATATCTAATTCTTCAGCTTAAAGTAAGAAGTGGTGTCCAGCAATCATCAAATCTGAGGCAGCCCCACTGGCTGGAGCACGGCTATCAAAGCCCTGGCCTCTGAGAACACATTCATTTTCCTCAGCACACAGGGGGATAAAATCAGGTAGAAGGGGTCACCGCAATGCAAAGCAGAGTGGGGATGGCTGTGACAAAGCACTTCTGTCTGGCAGGACAGAAGTGGCAGCCAGGAGCATCCTCTCCCCTGCACAGAGAGATGGAAACCACCCCACTGTCTTTCCTGCCCTTCAGAGGCAGTTAGAGCTGGCTGCACAACAGAGCCAGGCAAGCCAACGGTGCCTTGGAGTGCTTGAGGAAAACAAGTGGATCTATGCTGGCTGCTAGGCACTCTAGGGCATGATCTGGCTAGCTCAGGATTAGCTACAGAAACAGCAAATGGGAAAGGGGAAAAGAAATTGCCTCAAGCAAAGCGATCACATAAGAGGGGTAAGGATAGGAAGGTTCAGACTTTGCAGCTCTGCCAGGGGAAAAGTCCTCCTTCTTCCTCCCCTCACACCATCATCTGCCTCGCTCAGTGTTTGAGCTGCAGGAAGTGTGGGAGAAGCAGGTGTGGGACACAGTTAAAAGTCCTTGCAGGTGCCCAGGACAGGACCATCCCCGGTCCATCTGGACCAGGGGTCCATCCCTGGACCCCCTCTACCTGCTGTCTCCTACCCTTGCCCCCAACATTAAAGCGCTGTTCTAACCTGAAAAGGTTTTGCCCCTTCTCTGCTCAGCAGTGCTGTTGTCTCTCTGTGCCCAGGCTTGGGACAGGCTGATTTTAAACGGAAGACTCGACCAGTCCTCACTCTGCAGAGCTGACACTGAACTGGACTCAGAGTGAGAGCTGGAGTCCCTTCTGGGTCATGCAATGTCAACAGAAGGGAACAAGATCAATAAGTACACTCCAAAGAGCAGGGTCACTTGTGCAACCCCTCTCCATCCTGAAATTCAACCTGGGGCCACATTGCTGAGTTGCCACAGATGTTCCTGCAATGGGAATAGGTGTAGGGTGAGAGGCAGCGTAATGCAACACAAGTCCCTGGAGTGGACTTTGTGGCTGCTCTGTTGAGAGGCAAACCCATGTGTGCTGCTGCTGTTTGTGCCAGGCCAGTCTGCAGCAGCTGCCAGGGTGTGAAATCAATAACTATGTAAAAGCAGAGTTTTGGGTTAAGGCTGACACACAGGTCAGATGTCAGTGCAGGGTCCCTTGTATTACTTGTCATAGAACCATAGAATCACAGCATGGTTTGGGTTGGAAGGGACCTTAAAGCTCATCCAGTTGCAATCTCCTGCCACAGGCACAGACACCTTCCACTAGACCAGGTTGCTTACCAGTCTACATCTGTGATATACTTCCAAACTTAGGATTCTACGGGAACCTGGAAAATTCATACTTATAGATATATAATGTGCTGTCCTAGACGAGCTGTCTGTAGTCTCAGCCCTAACCCAGGCCTCCCTCCCCATGGCAAAGCATTTTAACTCACACTGGATGAATGGGATTTCAGCTCATGTCTCAACGAGTGCTTCAACCTATCTGTGACATTCTGCAGCCACAGTGGGCTAAGGTCTGTAGGGAGAAATTTTATCCTCCCCAATTTTTTTTCTCTAGCAGCCAACATCACTGGAAAAACCACACAACACTGCAGGCACATAAAGCTCCTTCCACCTCTAAGTCTGCACACACCATCAGTTGAAGCAACCCAGCATCTGACCATAACTTGTTAGCCACTGTAACTCAGACAAGTTTCATTAAATACCCATTCCCTGAATCTCCTAGGAGCTCCAACATGCAAGGCTTGTGGATTGTTCTAGCTGAAGACCCAACTGCTTCTCCTTTCAGTTCTCAAATTCCCTGGTTCAGTCCCAGGTGCATTGGCCAAGATGACGTCCATCATCTCCTTTAAAACAACAGACAGGCAAACAAAGGAGATGCTCTCCTTCACATCCCCCTCCAACAAAGTGCCTTCAGCAGCTAAAACCAAATCCCAAGTATCAGAGACTTATAATGACATCGTGAGAGTTAGCAAGGCAGAAGCTCCCCTGGTGATTATAACAACACCGGTGCTTGAGAAGAGTCTTAGCTTCGAGGCATCTGGAATTGCTCTTGCAAGATCCATTGTCAAATGAGCTTTTTCCTTTGTTTAAAAATGTCAGCCTGAAGACCCCTGCCAGAGTGGTGGTATAGCCTGCTTGGGTTCACTCTGGCTCCCACAAGGCTTCAACAGCTCTCTTTGCCCCTCCTTGTCTCCAGGCTTAATTAGGAAATCATTTATCTCTATTGGCACTCTCTTTCCCCTGCTGCTTTGGCATTATGATCTCTTTTTTTTGCCTTCATTCCAGAGCAGTGAGCTGTACAGGGAAGACCACAGCCCCATTCATTGTGGGTGGGGAATAATCTACAGCAGGGAGCATTACAAGGAAGACCCCAGCAATGAATCTGCCCCAGCTAGGAACGCCTGAGGGACTACTGTACAGAAACAGGAGAGAAGGGTATCCCTTGGCTCCACTTACAGGCTAACAATAGGGATTCCTGGTGATACTGAAAGTAGGACACTACTCCCAAGGGATGTCATATGGTCAGCCTGTCCCAAACTGAACTGCCACAACCCTCTCCAATCTAATGATGCGCCTGCTTCATCACCACAGCAATCTCCCTTGGTAAAAGAGCACACAAAGAGAAGAGGCTGTAAGGACAGCCACAGCAAGGAGACTACCAGGCTCCTGAACCCACTGACTCCAGCTGGGAAACTACATGTCTCAGGGCTGAGCCCTGAGCACAGCCTGAACTGAGGCAGGTTCTCTACACCTCCACAAGCAGAAACTCTCCTGGCTTTCTCCACAGTCGGCATTTGACCATTTGCCAGACATCCAGAGAGTCAGAACCCAACCTCAGCCCCATCTCAGATGCACTCAGCAGAGAATGGCATCGTTTTGGCAGCTCAGAGGGAGAGCCATTCACTGTGCTGTACTTCCACTACTGTAGGCAATTCTTTCTGGGTAATTCCTCTAGGTTCCCCATCAACTGTGTTTTATTTAAATGGAACCAGAGATAAAATTCCAGCCAATAATTTCTTCTACCTTAAAGAGAAGTTTCCATTTTGTGCAAGCCAGGCTTGCCCCTGCCTGTTACTAATTACAGATGGAACATGCAGTTCAGAAAGGAGGAATCAGGATTGTTCCCCTCCCTTCAGCAAATATCCACTGAAAAAAAAACCTGACTCCTTTGGCTGATGGTACCAGACATTTTGCCAGTAAGTTTAGAACACAAGAGGGAAGAGGATTGATGGAGAAGCTGAAGAGCTGAAATGCAGTTAACTGATGCTCTCCTCCTTACAAACGTATACTGCCCTTATTTTAAAAGAGATCTACGCCAGTGGGATCAGATGAAAACTTGATCACAAAGAACAGGCTTCAGTCACAGTTGCTAGTTAGAAATCTCAAAGCTCTTCAAACACACAGGGAGGAAAGCCAGGCACAGAGCAGGAATGAGTCACAGAGGGCAACCCTGTTCTTGCCTTCCATCCTAACCCTCTGCATGTTGTTGAAGGACCTCAGAGTTGCAGACAAGGGTCTGCTGCTCTGCTTGGGATTCACTGGACCAAGCGAAACAGTATGGAAAACACCTTCCCATCCTGGCAGGGCTCATTTGCCTGGCTGCAGCAGACCACTACTGATCCTGCACACCTGGCCAGATGCTGTGGAGCTTTTTGTGTACTTTCTCTATGGAAGTCCCTCCCCAGTGCTCTATTTCCAGCCCTCTGGAAACCCCACTCTACTCTGAACTGAAAGAAAGAGCAGGGATTATCTGGAGACCAGTGTTATCTCTAAGTGGAGCCAGATGTATAAATCCCATTATTCTTGAATTAATCACCATAGAGTAGGACTTCCCTTCTGAGTTTTACAGTTTAGGATACTTACCCTTCCCTGGAGCCTCCTCCTAACAACACGCTGGAAATAATTATGCACACCCATATCCCATATCCAGTTTTGGGTCCCACTACTAAACTGAGATACTTAATGGAGATATGCAAAAGCATGAGGGCTCCCTCGATCCTCATGCTGCTTGCACAGAGCAATTTTTAGCTCTCACTGCATGCTATCAAGACCAGAAAGAGACAGGTCCAACGCCAGTAAGGACTCTGCCGTCTAGGTGTTTTCAAGCACCTAGCAAACTCCATGGAAAGAAGAGCCTGAAAGCCAAGGATGCCAGACTGGGTGTGCACAGACCCATCCAGATCTGCTTAGAGTGTTCCTTTACCGCTGACTGCTCAACAAGGGGCAAATGGTCAACAAGGGGTTGACCTTTTTGGCCATTCTGACATCAGAGCTGTCCCAGATCAACAACTGCTTGAGTCTAATCTCTGTAGCCAGGCTCCAGCCCCACACAGGCAAGCTCTCCACTTGACAGCATGTTTTAATGACAGCAGAGAACAAAGGCAGTGATGGGAAGCTCTTCCAATACCTGAAGGGGGTCTACAAGAGACCTGGAGAGGGATTTTTTACAAGGGCATGTAGTGCAGGACAAGGATGAATGGCTTTAAACTGACAGAGGGAAGACTGAGATTAGACACTAAGAAGAAATTCCTTACTATAAGGGTGCTGAGGCACTGGCACAGGGTGTCCAGAGAAGCTGTGGCTGCCCCATCCCTGGCAGTGTTCAAGGCCAGGCTGGATGGAGCTTGGAGCAAGCTGCCATAGTGGAAGGTGTCCCTGCCCATGGCAGGGGCTTGGAACTCGATGAGCTTTAAGGTCCTTTCCAACCCAAACCAGCCTGTGATGCTGTGATTCTGGGGGGAGAATAGCGAGGGCTTTGGGCTTACACCTTTGCTGCTGAGGGAGCCTCAGGCACTGGAGGAGGCAGGTGCTCAGCTTTCTTTAAAATGTTTATCCTTGGGCTTATTTTGCCAGCAAGAAGCACTTCCAGCATGCACAGTGTGTCTCTGGCCTGTCACTGGCAGGCTGTCAGCCAATGCATTGCCATGGAAACTGGTAAATGCAAAATTATGACTTGACAGCAGTGTCCTGAAGAAAAAGGATCAACCTTTTCCATATGTTTATGTCCCTGACACAGGGAGTGCATGAACTCCTGCACCACTGTGGGTGGGATGCCACCCTGTCACAGCCCTGTGCTGGACACGGGGTGCCAGGAGGCAAGAGGGACTATGATGTCTGGGAGCACAGCAGGGAAATGCTGCAAAAGGCCCTTGTTGTTATCACCAGAGAGACTTGATGGGTGTTTAGTCTGGGGCTGACTGCTCTCTAGCTCTGAGGGAAATAGCACCCCAACATCTCTGTGAGACATAGCACCACTGAGCTCAGGGTCCCACAAGCTGCCTGCCCGCAGGATGCAGTGTCCACATGGGTGGACCAGCAGGATTCCCACACATGGCTGCAGTGGGTGGTGCAGACATCCCTCCAGGGCATCCCAGCTCCAGTACCCACCAGTAAACAACTGAGGCCATGGGGTTGACAAGGCCCACAGAAATACTGAGGACAACAGAGCATAGAGACAGGCACAGTTCTGCCCTACCTCTGCTGCCTGCAAGCCCAGACAGCCCTTCCTGAGCAGACAGCATCAATAACAAGCCAGTTATTCTGCTTCCCCTGGTGTTTCTAGCCTAAGCCTTATATTGACCACCTCTCTGCCTTTTCCCAGAACAGCCACAAACCCTACAGTTACTATAATGGAGGTCAACCATTCTGCGTGTGACTTTGAAATCAGAACCAACAGGTTAAATTAGAGCAATTGACGACTCATTCAAGCACTAACTGATCTAAGTGATTATTTAATGACTTCTAATTTTAAAGATAATACTCTTTGAAGTCCGTAATGAGAAGAGACGAGCTATTTTTCACACACTCAGACATAACATATGCTAACAAAGAATTAACAAGCCTTCCAAGGGCTTGGGTAGTTGTAAGCTGACTGTTGCTGACTAGGTCAGGATGTATGAATGTAAGCATAGTCACAATGATGGAATAATTTTAAGCTATATCAGATGTAAGTAGTTGGCCTTGAAAAATATCAACATGGGTTCACTTACATCAATTCCAAGTGAGAACCCCTTAGCTAGTCACTGGGGCCTGTTTCTCCTGGTGTTTTCGCACTGCCCCAGTGAGGTGGTCCCTAGGATGACACTCACTGAGAGCAGCTACCTGAAGGCTTCACTTCAGGGAGAGCTTGGGGCAGCCACGATGGAGCTTGCCCTGGGTGCAGCAACACAAGGTCTTGCGTGAGATCAGGTCACTACAAGTCCTAACCAGACAGTAGTACCATGATGTGTTCTTGCACCCTTGCAGTTGTCTTAGATGGTTTTGAGTCCACCTAAGTTCAGGATAACAGTGATTCCTCGCACATTTATGAAGGCCTGCTGGGGGCTGCTGGGGTGAGTGCTAGGCTTGCACAGCTTCTGCATTCAAACCCATAGTCACAAAGCAAGATTCACCCCAGGTAACCTGAGCTGCCTGCAACCAGTCTACAGCTAGCAGGTGAAGCTATCTCCCATCTCAGATATCCACTGACATGGTTACCCAAGGAGAGCCTCATCTACAAACCCAACAGCTGTCCTGTGTGTGCCTTGCTCCTCTCTCTCTGCTACTCTGAGAAAACTGGGAATCATGCTCACTCTCCCAGGCATGGCAAATGGATTGGGCATGGTCCTGTGACTCCAAGGAAGTGCCACAGTATCCCTCAGCACTGACATGGAGAGCACAGCATCACTTCTACCCAGATGGTCCCACAGACCCAGACACTCAGAATTCGTGAGCAGAGGCAGAGCAGCCCCATAGCATACTTACTTCCCATTCCCATACTTGATCCGGATGTCTTTGCTCTTCTTCAGCTCTTTGCCATCTTTAAACCACTTGTAGGATGGCTGAGGGTTTCCAGCAGTCGCCTCACATTTCAGTGAAATCTTCTCACCAACGTGAACGTTTGGGCTTTTCAGTTTCTTCAGCTTGGGAGGGACAGCTACAAAAACAGAAACCAGACAATGTGAAACCTGCCTCTTCCAGAGGCTGCACACGGCAATGTGAGCCCACCGAGCCCCCTCCTTGGCAAAAGCACTGCTGCCCACTGACATGGGGTGGCTGGAGAGGGGCTGCACGCCAGCTCAGCTCCCCAGGCTTTATCAGCACATAGGCATGGAGTCAGAAACATCCATGTGGAGAATAGAGGGAGCTCCCCAGGTCTGGCTTGCTCCAGACTCCGCTGCTTCATGGCTGTCCTTACACAGGTAGAACCCCTGTGTTCTCCTACTAGCACAAGGGTTTGCTCTGCTCTCCAGGCTCTCCCACCAGCCCAGAGCCAGGATGTAGGAGGCTCAAGCTCTTTGGAGACTATTTTCCCTGCATCATGCCATTGCTGCTGATGATTACCAACACCTACACGATCTCTGTCACTGCCAGCAGGCGTGTTGCCAATCCCACACCACACCAGCCACAGCTGGAGGGTTTCACTGCAGATGGAGCAGAGGCAGGTCATGGGGTGCAGTCCCCAGTCCCCAAGTAATGTGCGACACAGATGCCTGCTGCTAAAGAGGATGGTCATTCAGCTTGACAGCATCAGCAGCAAAGCAATAGCCATTGAGAGGGGCTGCAGTGGAAACTTGCACAAATAAAGGATGAGAAGGGTGGGACCTGGATGAGCTTTAAGGTCCCTTCCAACCCAAACCAGTCTGTGATTCTATTTAAAATGGTCTTAGGACCTGCAATGTCAGGCTTTCCAGTCCCGAAGCCTGGTTCTGCACGTGAGCTTGCCTGTGGGTTTCAGACAGGTGAAACATCAGGCAGAGAGGAAAACACTTCTTATCAGTCTCTACCAGGCTCTATATTGACCCTGACAAGAAGCATTAGCAGGCTTGCAATTTTTCTTTCTACTGGCAGCTCCCCTTTTCCTTTTCAGCATTAACCTTTTAAAAAAATAGCAAATTGCTGGGTTTGGCTTAAGAATATTCATAACAATGATTTCCACTTGTCTAAGATGTGTTACAGATAAAGTATTTCCTCTCTCTAATAGGCACAAGCCGCCTTTTAATTGCCTACTGCATTCTGATCTTGCGATATGGAAGAGCAATCAAAGGAGGAGGAACTGGATGGGTTTCATTAGAGCAATCGCTATTTTATAGACCTTTGCATGTCTCCACTCATTCTTCAGGCCAAGCTAAGTCACCATAGGTTGTATTTAAAAATTCTTCACTGTAAGTGATCTGATACAAAATAAAAAGCGCAGCAGTCATCACGTGAATGCTACTGCGTCAGGAGGCTCTGAGGACTCTCATATTCGTTTGGTTTATGTGCAAGGGCATGAGAATCTAAACTGTCCTCAATTTAATAGATATGGACAGAAACGTACAGTTTGGGGTAACACGGGTTGGCCAGGCAAACCTCCCAGCGACTGAAAGGCAAACCCAGACCATGAGAGGAGAGGTGCCTGGCAGCACATGGGTGGGTTACATAGCAGCTCTGGCTGCAAGCACACCAGGTCTTCCACTGACACAGCTACACTGACACCAAGGCACAGAGGCAAACAAGACCCAGGAGTGCAAAGGAAAGATGTTTAGCACACCAAGGAAAAAAGAATAAACCCCATCAAATATTCTTCCTGACTTATTTTTGCACACTGAAGCCTGCTGCAGGCTCCCTAGAAATCTATGCCACAGGTAAGATGGGGAGGGCTTCAGATGTGCTAATGGGGTAGGAACAGCACAAAAAACCAGCTTGGACAAATGCAGATGATTGCTTCAGGCTCATGCTGATGTCTTGCACTGCTGCCCAGGTTTCTGTGCTTTGGCACTTCTGAACAAAAATTATCTCAGTTTTCCCCAAATTTCATTAGTTCTGCGAAGATCCAAGTGTCCTGGGTTTTGTGCAGCCAATATTCCTGATCCTTGCCTGGAAATGGGTCTCGCAGAAGAGCAGCAAGGCAATGAATGGAGAAGAGGGCTTTCCTCTTCTCAGAACACTGTGCCCAGAGAGCCAGGAAGGTAAACAGGACCTTGCTTTTATAGGGGTCATTTTGGGGAACAGAGAAATAGACTCTGTCAAATATTTATTCTGTCTGAATGTGTGTGTCAGTTGGTTCCTATTGTGCACTGAGGTCACCCTGTACCATGCCAACAGTATACATGTGCCTTAAATACCAGGAAGGTCCTAACCTTGGCACCGGTGCATCTGCTTCATATTATTTCCAGGGCTGCAGTCTGCAGAATTACGAAGCAGGCAGCGTGACCTGGGAGAACGATGTGTTAGTCTTGCCCCTCTGCCCAGAAAATGCTGGTAAGAGCAAGGCAAAGCCCAGACCCCTGGAGAAGATTGAAGGCAGAGGGCCAAGGACAAGCAAGAAACCTTCCAAGATCTCTATTCCCCTGTTTCTTCCTACCAACATGAGTCACATCTCACTCATACCTATTTACCTCTCATGCCTAGTGCTTCTGTGATAAATTACATGACACTCCTCAATAGGCAGGCCCAAAGGCACATACCAGAGATGGAGTGGACACTCACCCAGAGCAGGGGCTCTGCCTGCATTGCACTCCTCCATCTGAGCCTGCCCAGAAAAAGGAAGAAGAAATGCTTCCCTGCATGTCTTTGTCTGTCTCACAACAGGAGGGAAAGGGACTGTGCACTCAGCTCACAAGCCACACTTCATGGACTGTAATTCCCTGCTTGAATCAGGCCAGTGAAAGGGGAATCCAACCCAGAAATATTTTGGACTCTGTCTGGGAAAAGCATTGAGCACAAAGAAAGAGCTGTGCTGCCTGACACCAGCACATCTGTGTGCCTTACTGTGCCCTGCAAGAGTGGCTTGCTCTTGGATGGCAGCATGGGAAGAGCAGGCAGAGCCCCAAGCCTGGGATGCAGTATCCAGAGCCATGCACAGGCTGCTCCAGTTGAAAGGAACCCCCAGCCTTGGTCTCCTGGAACAGCTGCTCTGAGCTGGAAAGTCTCTCTTTGTAATTCCTGCAGCTCTTAGACAGAGAACCCTCATTCAGAGCCATTAGCTGCTGCTGAGCCTGCTTAATGCCAGCCCAAGACCTTCCACTGGTTTGTATTTACATCGTTTAAACTGCAGCCCTTTTTCCCAGTCTGAATTTCCCTGGCTTTGGCTTCCAGCCAAGAGATCTCTGCTTTTCTCGGATAGATTTGAATCCCATCTAGCAGCCAGAAACCTCTTCCCTTTTTAGGTACTTGTAAACTATGAATGAATCACCTTTCAACCTCCTCCAGCAGTAAACTAAAGTAGCTTGAGAGACCAAAGCAGCACATGGAGTGCTAATATTGGAGTATGTCAAAGGAAGTTTAACGTTTTGGTTCATTTTCAGCTTCAACATCGTCCCATTTCCTATCTCTGCTCCGTCTAAATCAGAGCTGCAGCTCAGAAAGTCGTGAACTTAGCTCAGACACGAGGCTTTTAAAAGTGTCCCCTTTCTTTAATGCTCTGAACATTTTTGGTCATTTTATTCTCCTGCCTGTTTAGTACTTTTTCAAACAAGTTGGGGAAACAAAGTCACTAGCTTCATGCATACCAAGATAACACACTATCCGTGGCAAACAGACTCAGTTGTATACCAACAGGAGTTCAGGTCCCATTTCCCCATGTTTCCACCAGTTCTCAGCTTCCCGGCCTCATCCACATGAGTTACTGCTGCTTGGATGTGGCCAGTACATCTTATGTCAAGCCAAAACACCTAACCAAGGCCACCCAAGTCACCTGTCAACCACTCCTTTATCTGAATTTGACTCTTCTCTCCATGGGGTTGAAGAACCACCACTCACAAAGCCTGAGGTGATGGAGGAAAGAGGCTGCGGCTTTCCAGGCAATTCTTCTAGCAGACAACCATGCCAAGGGTATGCTGTGCTGCAGAAAGGAAAGAGCAGCACAGCCTGGTAGAGCCAAGACCAACAAGAAATATGTATTTTCTACAGGCTTTTGCTTACTCCAAGGTCAGATGAAATGCAGGAAACCACTAGATCCTAGCCTACACCAGTTCTGCTGGCTGTAAGAATTAACCCTAAAGCCAGGATCAACAAATGCTCACAATTCCCTAACCTGTTTCAAGGGTTATGTTTCACTAAGAGGCCTCTGCAGGAGAGGTTTGCCCTCTGACAGCAGTCCTGGCATCTACTGCCAAGTTACCACCACCTCATGGAGAGAAAAGGCTTACAAAAGTCTAAAAAATCGAGCTCTAAAATACACCATACAAGTTGCCTGAACATCCACCACAAGGGGACTTACATGTACACATTGCTTTAACTAATTCAATCTGATTACATTTGATATTACATTGAAGTACCTTGACGACAACACCTCTTTTACTTCTGGTACCTGAAGTATGCCTGAAAGTACCTTAAAGCCTCAACTCAAAACATCATTAATCATGAACAGGCAAAGTGCCTAAACAGAGTCCAACAACAGAGCAGTAACAAAACCACATCCCACCCACACAGCATCATACATAAACAACCCCTTGGCAGCATGAAACAGAAGCAAGTCATCTTGGAAAAGGTGCTCAGTGAACTCCTTAATAGCCACAAACACTGCAGTGTTTTGCTCGCTGTGGGAGATCCTCCAGAGCAGACAATCTAGAGACACATCTGGGATCTCTGGGCAATGGATGTCACGAGTAGACATGACTTATCTTCCTTGCCTGCTCCAGAGGATGCAATGCCAACCACTGGAGTCTGCTCCACACCGCCTGGCACACAGCAGGTGGCAAATTAGGTAGGTGGATCTGGAGAACTGGGAGAATAGGATCCTTCTGTGTCTTTCTGAGCCACTGAGGAAGAAGGCAACTTAGTTGAATTCCCATGGCCATAGAAAAGAGAGGCTGAAAAATGCTTTCTGCAGCTGGGACTCTGAATGGAGTTCAGCTCTTCAGTGGCAGGGTCACAAGAGCTCCTCTGAGACCTCCAATGCTCCTGAAGGTAACAGGGCTGTATTTGACTAAAGCCATGTCTGAAATATGACAGACCCCAGCTTTATTCAATGGATAGACACAACTTCCACAAACCACAGACAGTCCAGAGCCTATCAGAGAGAACCTTGACATCACACTGACTTATCAACCTATATCAATCTCTGCCACAACCTACCAGTGATTAACTACAGGCTTCAAATTAGGAACACAAAATATAATAGAGCATCTGTAATATGCTTTATGCTTTAGGTAACTTGCATTTCCAGTTAATGCAAAAAAGGATGGTCAGACCTTCTCAGAGGGCTGACTGTCTGTGCACGCTGCAGCATCGCACTCAGATGTCTGCATCCTGGGCAAGAAAGGCACAATATCAAACTTAAATTTCCAAGGGGCAGGATTCTGTTATGGTCACTAATTATGGTCTTTTAATTAACACACAGCCATGTTTCTCTTACTACATCTGTGATGGTAGGGACACCACTGTGGGAGCAAGCACTAGATGACATGGCTCACTTTGGGGCATATACACCTTGCCTCCAATGTCCATGGGTCTATCTGTGCAGTAACTGCAAGGGCATAGGCTTCAGCAAGGGCATAGGCTTAGTAACCCAAAGCTCTCCAAGGACACAGGAGATGTGCCCTGTGCCTGGCATGCAGCATGCTGCTGTGCCCTTCCTGCAGAAGTACGCCAGCAGGAGTCAGAGACATAGCTTTGTGTTCCTGGAGATGCCTTACTTTGACAGCTGGAGACACAAGGTATGACAATGAAGGAACCATCCTCCCAGGTCCTAGAGGGTCTGCTGAGGACACCCACCCAGCTGACTCACAGACAGAGAGGTAGGGAGGACCCAGATGATCGGAAGCGTGAAGATGCTGAAAAGATTGAGATCAGAAGGCTTGGGGTTGTAATGAAGCTCGGAAACCTTGCTGGAGCCAGAATGACCACATCATTTTTCCCTTCATGTCCCATAGCATCCCTACCAAACAAGTTCTTTTCCCTTAGGTAGGATCCTATAGCCTTCTAAGTCAGGGAGGAGTAATGACTACAATACCAATCCACAGCATTATGCATATTTAAAACCGCGAGTTACAGCAATCACTATTTCCATGATAATTCCCATCAGCCAAAGAAAACTGACTGAAAAGTCACAAACAGGTTTGCTGATTTAGGCTTGCTCTCTATAGGATCCCTCTGGCAGCTCAAAGCACAGGAAAAAGTTCCACAAAGCCAGTGAGCTCACTCTTGTCTTATAAATACTGGCTCCACCTACATAAAAGAGCAATTGATAAATTCCTCCTCTTCTGTCTTTCTCTTTCCCACATTTAATATTTAGTTATTCTTCTTTCAAGGGAAAGTTTTAAAACTGGTGTATGATTTGGTCCAGAGCCCTAGGCTGAAATTTCATCTCCAGTGAAATCAATGAGCATCTGGCCACTGGGCAAGGATCTCTTCCCAATACCCAGCCCTTTCAGCCAGATTGCTAAGACAGCTAAGGTATGCTTTTATCACAGATTGGGAAGAGATGCTAGAGGCGCCCATCCATGTGGCCACTCCAACAGTTACCTGAATAGCACAACAGCTACAAGTAATTCACATACAAATATCTAATATTAAAATCCAGGACTGAAGCGCTTGGATTTGCCAAACCTAGTACTCTATGAACACTAGCTGGTTTGCAAACAATGTAATTGGAGTAGAATTGCTATTGTGTTTGTTTGTTTTGAATATTTTTGGCCAGGAAGTTGTCCTGGAGGTATAGTTGAGCATAAGTGGTCTGGTGGAAAAATGTCATTCATTCTGTTCCTATTAAAACCAAAAACAATAGCCACACAAAGACAGCAGTGACAATTTCTGCTCTTCATGCCTCTTAACAATGTGTTTTCAACCCTAAAGGCAACATCTTGTTTATACCCAATTGATTCTGAGATCATATTTTCTATAATCAAATATATCTTTGTTCAAAGATATATTTTATGAACTGCTCAATTTCCACATGACCTTGAAAACAGCAATTCATAAAATATAGCTTTATCTCTATCTTCACAATCAGCTAGAAAAATGGCCCACCCATACTCTGTGGATGGCCAGTGAAGACCCAGCCAACAAACAGATTACCCAGAGCATCCAAACCTTCAAAATACATCTATTCTTTGTTTTAGCCACTGAACACTAAGCACAAATTACTTGCCCTAGTATCCTGGTAAAGACCAGGGTGGCATCCATTATCTTTCAATCACCAAAGGAAAGTGTAACCCTCACCCCAGGAAATAAAACAATCTAAGATAGCAAACCCCTTTGTTTCATTACAACTTTCTCATGAAATCTGTACATGAAACCATATACAGACCCCTGAAGGCCACAGCAAAGCTAAACGCAATTTTCACGTTATGGGGAAGGATTTGCTGATGTAAAATGGCCATCAGTGGAATATCATCAGTTCCAGAAAGGGATGAAAAAACTATTTGGTGTTATACAGCTCTATCAACCACAGGAGCGTTTCTAAAAACACGGGTAAAAGATCCCCACTCCATTAAAGGGGAGCTGAAATTCGTTTAACAGAGACAGTGCGCGCTGCCTGGGCTCTCCCAGTGACAAGAGGGCAGAAGACACACTTCTGAGTGTGTCTCGAGCTACAAACATAAATGCAACTAAGTCTGTGTGAGGCACACCAGCAAGTAAACCTTTCTCTGCCTGTCTCGTGCAAGTAAACCTTTCCCTCTCACCTGTCTCATGCCCATTTAAGTTAGGTGCGAAAGCAAAGGATCAGGGATTCACGCTTAGCTTTAGACAGCACAACACTTCTGGACATCCCTGTCCTCCTTTCTCAATATATTGTATTTAAATAGAACGAGGACCCCACAGGTGAGGTCTAAGGTCAGGAAGACTGTAAACACAGAGCACCATCTGCAGCACCTCAGCTCCATTCAAATCCAGCCCAAATCAGCAGAATCCCAGCGCAGGATCTGCCTCCTTTCCCTGCCCCAGCAAGGTAAAGTCACTTTTAACAAGTGTTTTTAAACATCCTAAACATCAGCAGGTAGGGAACAGTCAGCAAACACTGGGATCAGTTAGGAAGATGTTAATCTGGGGCAGGTGGAGGTCAAGTGGACGCCAGATGCGACAGTCCAGCTTGCAACCATTCTGACCTCCCATGAAGTCCTGGGCCAGACACATCCCAGTGTTTCATACACAACCAGGTGGAAACACTGCACAAAGCAGGCATCCATCCAGAGAAGAAAACACTTTAATAGCTGGACAATTAAATTCGATTAGTAGTCTCTAACACTGAGGTGGGAGGATTTTTAACCTATAAAATCATGTTCTCCAGCATTCCGTGACAAAAGCCAACCACTTGCAGTCTTAATTACAAGATTTTTTTTCCATGTCTGCTTAACTTTGAAAGTTCACCATTGTCTCTGGTAGGGTTTTGACAAATCCACCAGAGGGTATTTCCAAAACAGAAAGCTGTGTTTTTATCAGGATCTCCCCACAAGAGACCCTGGGGCTTGCATTAAAGACTTGTTTGTTCTCTGTAATGTTATATTAGAAAGATTAAAAGTTGGGGGTTTTTTTCTGTTAACTCAAGAAATGCTTTAAAGCAGTGGTACCAAAAGAACCTCAGACAGTGACCGCAGGTCTGGTTTTCATCCTAACACAGGAAAAAGGAAAGAAAATAAAGCTCATCCCTGAGACAGCTTTTCCAAGACAGCCAGATACATACATGCCCAAACCCCACTAAGTGAGGATGGAATTACCACCCTATACTATAATGAGCTCTCAATGCATAGGATGCCCTGGGTCTCTGCTGCTGCCGGAGTGATGACCCGCATCAGGCCAAGTTCTCTTCTCTTCCCACACACTGACCTCTCCATTAAAACCAGCAGAAGCCTTTGCACGTGACAGAACACTGTCTGCAGAGAAGGGGCCAACAGCACTGTCCGAGCCCACGGAGCGCCTGAGCCCTGCAGAGAAGGGGCCACCCTCCTCCATGGGCTGCAGGGAAGCAGCTAGCTATAAATTCCATTTGGGACTCTGGGCACTGCCCAGTGGAGACACTAACACAGCGTGTCTCCTGCCTTGTCCAGAGTGTGGCTTCCCAGCATTGTTCTGAATAGCTCCGGACCCCCACTGAAGCGCAGCGATGGGTGGCTCACACTGAAATGTCCCCCAACCAGGCTGCTTTACGGCTGCCAGGAGTCTCAAGGATGTCAGCTCTTCCTGATTAATTTTTTTATCCTTATTTTCCCCCATTTTATAGTTGAGTATTGCTTATTGCAATATCCTCCAGAACTATTCTCTGGAAAGCCATCCTGGCTAATTTTTGGCTTGTAAATTGCTCATGAGCAGTTTGTGGCTTGTGTTTAAAAGAAAAAAAATCAAGCAACTCTGGCTCATTTTGGTTGAATAAAGAGATTTTGTGGCCTCCATCAATTCTAGTCCCTGACAGCAGTGACAGAGCTCTTATTATCACAAACATACAGTTGCAATGTTAAGATTTGCTTCCTATGACTCTTTGTTTAAATTTAATCATCAGTTTCTGCTTCCACAAACATTTCTGGCGCAAAGTTCACCTTATAGAACATTCACGGGCAACAAGTAAGAATGAAGGTAAAGCAAATTTGAGGTTTCAATGTGAGCAAACTTGCTGGTTGTCCAGCTACTCCACCAAAGGACTTGAGGAAGAGCAACAAAGGAAGGTGTGACATGAGTAATATCGTAGGTGACGTTGCAGAATGCAAGGAACCAGCAACAAAGATCAGTAATGCAGCAGCAAAATGTGGCTGAAGAAAAGACAATGGGCATCACAGTGGTGGCCCAAGCAGAAAGACTATTCTGAGCTCAGCATTAACAGGGGTTTCTTAGACCTGCTTTATGTCTAGCTGTAGATCACAAGGTAGGAACTTCAGCCAAACTGGCCAACAGATCCTGCACAACACAAACAACTTAAGGTGAAAACCAGAGATCTGAACAAAGGATGGTTATTGAGCAAAAAGCTATTAATAGTGCTGGGTTTTATCCCAGAAATGTTGCGCAAAGTGGGACAATTCACAACCCTTCTCTGCGCTTCCATTTCCTCTCTCAAAGATCCCACTTAATATATTCGGGGCAGGGACTGTCTCTTGTTATGACTCTGTGCTGTGAATAGCACAAGGGGAACAATGCAGCAGCCAGGACCTCTGGATGCCACCACAAATGCCAATTTTAAGCTGCAGTGACAACAAGCGGAAGGAGTTTGGGATCCAAGGAAGACCTGAGAAAAGACAGGGCACAATATGGGATTCATATTCTATTATAAGCATGGATGGTTCTCATCTCTATGCAAGAGTGACAGAGAAAAGCAAGAAGGCAGTTGAGCTAGGCAGGAAAGAAGGCGCCTCTCTATCCAGACACTCCAGTTTCAGGAAAATTCCACCAACCATCTAGAAACCCAAGGAAGGGATGCTCAGGGGTCTGAGATACAGTATGGAAAACCTGATGGAAAGAGTGGGGGCTCCTCTGCTGGGGAACATTTCTGTAGGAAACATTCAAAGCGCCCTGCGTGTCTGACTTACTTTCTGATCAACACGTAGAAGGTGCAGTGGTGCTGAGGACCTGCCCTGGAAAGGCCTGGCTAGACCTTTACCATCTTCAGCATCTACAAAATCAACCCGGAAAGGCCTAAAGAGAGGGTTCAGGGGGACAAAACATCACAGGATTGCAAGAGTAAGCTTGGAATAACCTTTCAGAAGTTGGGCAGACCACATCCCTGCCCTAAGATGGTATCAGCCCTGCAACATCCATCCAATTCACCAGGATCCAGACCCACATACAACCTACACATCTACTCTGCATCCCACAGAGTGCCCCAGGACCTGGCTGACTTCAAGGATATACCTGATCCCATCCTCTTCAACAGGCAGCACTAAATCCCCTCTGAGTAAAGGCCTGGGTCCCTGCAAGAAAGGCCATCAGCACAAGGGCACAATAGTTAGCAGGTGATGGGGAACCTAGCCACATTATCAACTCTTGAGACCTGTGAGGCCCTTTTGGTCCCCAGGTGCAAAAGAGATGTTCCACCTATTCCCAAAGATAAAGCTCATCTCTCCTTTTGTCTTTCAGTTCTTTATACTGCCCCTTCTCTATCCATTTTCTTCTCCTTGCCCATACCAGCTGCCACCAGTCACAAGCAAAAAACTTCACTCATCTTTGTCCTTCTCTCAATTCACCTCGGCTGTGAGATGCATGTTTTTAGTTTCCTTTGCAAAAATCAATGATCTTGAAAACCTTGAACATCACTTTTAAGCCCCAGCCTCATCTTCCTTTCATTTCTGGAGATGCTGCCTACCTTCTACATCTCACTGAAGAGCTCCAGGCAGCCTTATCATGAAATTGAGAGGGCCTGAATCATCCTCTCAGACAGGCACCTGAATACTGGTTTCCTGCCAGTTTGGGATGGTGCATAAGGAGCTCCACTGTCATAAACAGCTCAGAAATACTTCGGTGCTGCTTCAAGGCTGTGTCACTCTCTGGTCACATTCTCCCCCTGGCTGCAGGATGTAGAAGTTGAGCTCCTACTTGTACTCACACTGTGCAAGGCTCTTCACCCTCATGCCCAGTTTGTTCCTGCAGTGACAGGTCCTCTATGCAATGGTCAAGCTTGAAATACCAAGAGAAGAAAGCCTTCCTGCTCAACTAAGTGCTTCTGTTTGTAGCTACAGGACCCTCGAATGCATACAGAGGAAGGATCCACTCCAGATCTGCTTTTTTAATGAGCAAGGACACCTGGGTCTCAAGGGATCATGAAGACTAAACATCACACTCAAGCGCAGCCTACCCTATTATGCTTTTCATGTCATTTCTCAGCTTGCACCCCTCCCTTTGTAATTAAGTAGTAAATAAATGTCTGGTCAAAGTATCAGATAATTAACTGGGAGAGTCCTTGGGAACACGAACAAAAGCTGAACAGACACCTCAGACAATCACACATCAGCCCTGCCATCCGAAGGATCCTCCCAAACACCCCCTCAGGTAACTAAAGACAAACAGATCCAACTTCTCAATGACCCTCACACACTCCTCTTCACTGCTGCAGGAGCTCCCAGGAACCGCAGCAGAGGTTAACTACGCGCAGCTCACCACAAAGGGCAGCGGTTGACAAGACTTTAGCTCCCAACACTGTGCTCCCCTTCGCTCCCCTGACAATTTGACACACTGCTGTTTATCCTTATCCATTGTTCATGGTCCTCCCCACCCAGCTTTCAGCCCATGTGATACTCCCCTGTCCCTACCAACTGGAATTAATTTGGGGTGCTAGGGCTTTATCAAGAGGCTTTTCTGCAATCTAAATGCTAGCAAAGCATTACCTCATTTCATACAGATAGCTTGGCCTTTTATCAGGCACCCAGACTAAACAAGCAAGCCATCACACTTTTCTGGGGCAGTTGGCTTGTAACTCCTGTGTCAGTGATGCTCTGATAACCACATAACTCTGAGGGGGAGATCCTGGTCAGCAAGGACCATTTATCGACATAAACTTTATCCTCCCAGAATTCCCCTCTACCTCTAACTTGTTATGTAAAGCTGATGCTGCTAAAACATTTAGCTGAGCTTAGGTCAAGATAAGATGGCTTTTGAAAGACTTCCAGTGGCTCATTTGCAATAAACTGCTGAGGAATAAATCATTTCAGCTCTGATGAGTCCTCAAGCAGCCAACTCAGTTAGCAGGGCAGCTCCGGCAGCGAAGAACAGGGGAAGGCTTCGATGACACATGGGGACTCGTGACAGGCACAGAGAGCAGCTAGAAAAGACCACCATGCTGCAGAGAGGTACCATGTTGGGTTAGACCATGCTCTTTGCTAGACAGGGACCTCCACTTCATGGCAGCAAGTATCACTTACTCCTTTTGAATAACTTCCCAGTAGGGAAGTCTTCTGCATTCTCTCAAGGACAGAGTTGTTTTTCTACCCTAATGCCCAGAGGCTTATAACTGCCGCCTGCATTTTTACCCTCATTAATCCAGTTGACAGCATGCCTATGCTTCACATCAATGTCTCTCCCTTTCTGCCAGTCCTGCTATGCTCTTGTCTTCATTGACTGCAGTGACAACTTCCAGGGAGTACTGATGTACCAAGAGAAAACCAGTCGGGAGCAGCTAGGGACATCTGGTCTTCCAACTTTGGCCTCAGTGGAGACATAAAGAAAGAGTGCTTTATTTATATGACCTTCTGTCCTGTCATGGCGTCCCATGGTTTCTGAGACTTCAGGTTTCAATCCTCTGGGGTGAAAGCTGTTCCCAGGATCTCTTCTCTCACTCCTAAATACCAAGGTTCTTCCCTACTCATACCAACCTCGCAAACACCACTGTAATGATTCGCACAGAAAGCTCTAGCAGCCTTGTACCAGTGTGACTGGGGCATGGGACCTCCATCCACCCCCACGAGCCAGGCTGGGGACCACCACCATGCCTCTGACCCTAGCTTAGCAGGTATAGTCCACCCATGGACCACAGTCAGCTCCCCATAGAACCATTCTCCCAGCATCCCAGGTCAGGCATGATGGGGCTGAGACAGCACTGGAGTGGTTGATTTTAGGAGAAGGCTTCAGGAAGCTTCATGATCTGGTACATGAAGGCCACAGATGGCAGCTAGCGTGGCCAGCCTGATAGCTCTTGGTGAGGACCATATTCTCAGTCTACACAGCAAAATACCATACTTACACAGAACTCCTGCAGCACAGTGCCCCAGCAACTCAGCCAGCTCACGTGGACTGAGAGTGCAGCACGAAGGGCTGCTGACTCAGGGTAATTCATCAAGTTGAGTCCCAGGCTGCTCTGACAGGTTTGGACTCGAGCAGATAATCCAGGCCCAATCCTGAGGAAGGGGGACAGTCAACTCAGGTTGGTCTGCTCAGCCTCCCTATTCGCAGTGGCTTCTCCAGAGGGTAGCAAGAACCCCTCAAGTAGGCTCTGCTCTGATGTTGTCCCACTTTTATGGGTACACAGAGAGCCTGAGGGCACCATCCTCTTCCCTGACACCTCCACAGTGCTAACTGGAGCCAGCACCGAGAACCCAAGCTGAGATCAGAGCTGCCCCGCAAGAGCCTCTGGTTGCTCAGGTCAGGTGCAGTAGATCAACCAATTCTAGCCAGCAGCGTGGTAAAAATAACAGCCTTTTTCTGCAGTATAAGAGGGTTTAAGGCAGGAATCTGGTACAGAATAGTTCTTTCCCTTTAAATTCACACCCTAGGCCAAGCATGTTTTGCAAGAGTCTCCCTGTGCAGACAAGCCCTGAGGCTTTAGTGCAGAAAACGCTCCTGCTGGGGGAAGCACCCAAGACATTTCGAGGCCAGGGCCCCGACTATTACAATGAGGCTGCTGCTGAGCCTGCACGTGGCAGAAGAGATGGGGCAGCCTCAGAGACGTGTGGTTCTCCATGAGCGTGAGCAGACAGCAAATATGCACAAGAGGCATTTGGTGTCCACAAAGAGACGGAGAATGGAGGAGTGGTCAGAGAGATGCTCACACTCAGCTCAGCTCACCTGGAAATCATGAATCGGGCTGCTTCTCCTTCTCAAAAATTGTGCTATTGGATTAAATGTAATGAGCTATCCATCTAGAGATGTGTTGCAAGCTTGTTATTGTCTTTGATATTGTGAATGTTTAAGCATTGCCCTGCGATGACAAAGGACAAGGGAAATGGGAGAGACCCAGAAAATAAAGCAAGCACAACACCTGGGTCTTCACGGGAAATACCAGATTATCACAGTTCTGGCACTAAAACCAAAGCTGTTGGCAGTGCTTCAGACTACTACTGCTGCTTTTTTTCCTTTCTAACCCCTAAAAATGAACAAGACACCTACCTAACCCCGTAAGAAAACCAGAGCTGTGACTCATGCCATCTCTCTCAATCACCACCTCAAAACATTACCAACACAAAATGTTACAACACATGAAATGAGCAATGGCCCTGTTAACACAAGGGTTGTTCTTAAAATTCATGGCCTGCCCACATTTTCTAAATATAGGATAGACAAGGAAACCTCTCCAGAAGCACCAATAATTCAAACAACCAGCCCAAGACATGCTATGCGGACAGAGGTGGTTTAGAAAGCTGTTATCAACGTATTTCCATTGCACAACATTTCTTTGCCACTCCTGCTGTCTCTTCAGCCCAATCAGCAGCAGGTAGAATGGAAAAGCTCAACCACAGAAAGGAGCAAGTCCCTGAAATTCAGCTTAGGAAAAGCCCTAAGGAATAACAGCAGCATTGCAGCTGCTGTCTGCAGAATCAGGAGTCCTACACCCAGAATTTTCACAGCAGAAGAGCTAGAAATATTACTGAAAGAAATTAAAGCTTGAGAGGTCTGTGGAAGCTGAGCTCACCTGCCCTGGGAAGGGTCTGCAGCACCTACACCATCCGCAGCAGGACCCACAACCCTGCCTTCACAAATCAGCTGAGATAGAACAGCACGAAAGAGGCAGGAGCATGCACTGTAACCAGTACATAAGGGCTAGGTGCTAGGCCTACACAGCCCAAAGTTGCATCATGCCTTTACTGCTGCTTTACCAATACTGGTACTCAAGCAAGCACCAGAAAAGGTTGCTCAGAATGTCTTCACATAACAATGTTCTCTCCTGACTGCACTGCAGACATTGCGCTGCCTGGGCAAGGACTGTTTGCCCATGGCAACCTTTTTCCCTTGACAGCTCTTCTTTGGTTATCAACAAATCTCTTCAATCTCATGTTTGAAAGAGCACAACTGTGAATCAGGAAAGCTGAGTCAGATCCTCAGCCTTGTTGTTAAGGAACGGGCTGCTGCAGTGCAGCATGGATACCTACAAACCACTGTCACAGAATGGGATGAGCACTGTCCACCCCTTGCAGGAAACTCAAATGCTCATTTAACCAACATCCACAACCATTCCTCCAGATGTTTACCATTTTCTCCCCCAGATACCAGCATTATTTGCCAAGATGTCCCTCCTGAAATCCATCCACTAACGTCTTCGGGGGGTCCCGAACCAAGTTACCGAGGAGCTTATCACATCACTCCCTTGATGTAAATGTGTCCATTGCAGACAACGGAAAGGTTTCCTTATTCCTAAACAGTCTCACTCACCCTGCTGGACAAAAAGGGGGTACCAAGGACTCATCGGGGGGGCAGTGGGAAGGACACCCACAAGTAGGCAATTCATGCTCCTCCTATAATCCTGAGATGACCTTTCTAGAGAAAAAGTTTCAGATTCTGGAAAAAGGGTATTCATACCTGGAAGGACAGGGAGAGGTAACTGAGGACTGAGTGGGAAATGCTTTTCCAAGTAGAGGAGAAGCATAGACATTATTATACACATGCTGCTTTTAGTACTGAGTCATCATTTCAGGTAAGATCCAGGATAATTTCTGTTTCGGGCTGAATCCCTTTTCCTTGGTCATATAACTGGCATCTCTGCAATGTTTGTACCTCTTCTACAACGCAAATCTTAGCTGTGTTTGTTACCCAACAGCTAGCCAGAGAGTTTATTTTAACATTCATTAAACTTGCCTCTCACGCAGACTCTCAGCACAAATACAGAAACTTAATCTCATTTATTGACAAATGTGAAGCAAAATACACTGCCATGCCAAAGAGGAGTTCATCGCATTCCTTGTCCTTGCCCTTCAGGCAAAAGCCTGAATGAGCTGATGAAACATGCATGATCTCTGCATGAGAAACAAACTGCTGCTTGGGTAGCAGCAATCAAGCATACTCCTGCCCTTTTGGAAAGCCAGCTTGCCCAGCTCCAGCAGCTTGACCTATGGATCCAGGACCTGTTAGCAAGACTTTCTGGACCTGAATCACTTCAACACCTCAACCATTTTCAGGCAACCAAGATTCATAACACAAGATCTGCAGTTTGCTCTACTCATGGCAGAAGTCATACAGCCTAGCACTGGAATACTGTGTGATGGAGAACTGATGCTGTTGCACAAGCTGCTGCGTCCATCAAGTGATTGCACTGTGGAGCAGGCATAGCAGCAGTACAGGCTGGTTTTGGAGACCTGCTGTCTCAAAAAGCCTTGCTTTGCATTGTCTACACAAACAGGAGCAATGTACCAGCAGCTGTAACTACTGGAGTGTCTCCCACTCTTAACTCCATCAGCATTCCTCTTGCTTACGGACCCTGCAATGGGAGTCAGGCAGGTATTTCCCTTTTTCTCTCTGCAGTGCAGCTGAGGCTTTTCCCCTGCAGGGAGCAGCAAGTTAGCATGGGCAGGCTAAAGCTGGTTTCCCTGCTGTGCAGAACAACTGTGCTAACAGCTGAAGCATCCTCCCTCTGCCTGCCCCAAACTAAGCATTGCTCTCTGCCAGTCCTGTCCCACTCACCAGAGCTTGGAAAATGGCACAGGAGGCAGGCATCTGAACATCCACACAGTACAGGCAAAGGACAAGGCCAGGTTCAAGGCAGTGCCTTTACCTCAGCTCCCGGGCCAGTCTTCTCCAAAGAGCATCAATAGCCTGTTCCATGCTGCGACCTGAGCTCACTTGCTGATCTGACTTGTCACATCATGAATCTGGGAGTGCTATCAATAATCTGGCCAACACTAGGTGTTCTGTGAAGACTTCACAAGCCCACATTGCTCATGCACTACTCCTGGAGCACGACCAGTTTGCCCCCAGAGCAAAGAGGCTTCTCTCCAGGAGCACTTGGGTGCTTTGAAGCAGAGACAGCTACTGAGCATGAGCGTTTTGTAAACGGTTTGACTAGAGGAAGAGATGTGCAAGAGGCATACAAGGAGCAACAGGATCAGTACAGGCTTTGCCAGAGTAGTGTGCAGGCCAAAACTGTATACTCACACCCCCCCGGAGGGCTGGAATGCATCAGAAACCAAGGGACTCCTGCAAAGTGCCATGGACTTCAAAGTGGAAAATGAGCACAAACATATGTACCCATGCATACATACACGGCTTTGGGAGTGGGAATAAAGACCCAGCCTTCAAATCAAAAAGCTGCTGAAAGCAAGAGGTTCGGGTACTCAGCTGGAAGAGATCACACACACACCCCCCAACAAAGCCAGAAGAGGTAAGTCAGAGAAACATCTGCTGAGAACCTGGCTGATGGATTTTAACCTGATTTTACCCTCAAATTAAGCAAATGTGCAAATTCTGACACCAAAAAAGATGTTTCTCTGAAGGGTTTCCAAACATGAGTCAATGACGTAGGAAATGTGCTTCAAATTTTTGGGCTTAAAAGAAATAAATAAAAAAACCAACAACAACAAAAAAAAACCCAAAACACTAAATCGCCTGAGTTTTGTGTAGTTTTAAAGTCAACTAAAGTTTCACTGCTTCCCTAAAGAACACCTTTCTGCCCATCTCACACATCCGTAGCAGTCTTTCTGAGCTGGCATGCACTGAGTCTCAAATTTGGAGAGCAAATGTGGTTCCTTTCACCTCCCCATCCTCACCAGGCACGAAAATTCAGCAAGAAAAACTGGGCTCTGACTTGTATGTGTAGTCAGAAGCTTACGGGGTTAGTAAGGATGCAACAAGCTGTAGAAAAGTTCCAGGACACTGGACTGCTCAAAAGTAAGATCATCACCACTACTGCATGGAGACAGCCTTGTGTGGCTTAGCGCTACTCTCCACAAAGCAGCTCTCCCTCACAGAAGGTAAGGAGCTCTTACCTTCCAGAAATGCCTAACTAAAATCCATTAGGACTGAGTCTGCCAAGCCTAATTACCAGAGTTATTAATTACCTAAATGTTTAATTTTTACCACTATTACTTGCATTTGTTACTGCAATTTGGAACATCTCAAAAATGCAGCAACATAACACTGCCCTTGTCAGAGAGGAGACAGCTCAAGGTCACGTCAGTTCAAAACACAGCTTTCTGTCTGGAGCACAGCACAGAAGCCCCAACCATGTCTTGACCACAGTGGATGGCCAGGCTTTGCTGGGACATCGCAGCCCTGCAACTTCTCAGCCAAAGAAAATAGCCTGAACTGATAGCCCTAGTCATGAGCTGCAAGCTCAGCTGCTCTTGAACTTACATCCCTCAAGTTCTCTTCAAGAGACATTTTGTTTTTATGGAGCTTTGCTCCCAGAAGAAAACAAGCATATCCTAAGAGCCATGCATGACCCACACATGGCTGTACTCATTGATTATAACAAAGTTCCCAGGCACTAAAAAAGGCACAGGGTCAGCCACCCCCATGATGAGCCCTCCTCATGCACCTGAAAGTGTTCACTGGAATCAAAGGGAAAAAGAACAGAGAGATCAGAAGAACAAGAGCCTCCTTTCCCCTCACTGCCTCTGGAAGTGAGATGTAGGTCCACACACTAGTCTTATCCCATCTTCTCCAGTCAGTCTGAGTTCAAGCACTGCTGCAGTCCCACTAGAGCTCAGAGCTGAACCAAGACAGGAGATCAGTGACACTCAGAGCAGGAGGCTGGCAGTGCAGATGCAGGAAGGACGACAGAGCCATGCTGTTCATGGCAACATGGCTTTGCAGCTACAGCCCATAACATTAACCAAGGCAAGAGAGTGAGCCAAAGGCATGACTACAAAGGTCATCAGTCAGGCTGTGCTCAGCCCCTCTACACGTTCCTCCTCTCACCAGAGACTGCTTTTCCCAGGGTACTTGCACCCACCTCCAGAAAAGGATTGAAAATGGGATGCCAGGGGTTCTGAATCACCAGCTCCATAGCAGGATTACTTACTAATGTACCACTATTCTGATCTATTTGCCCCTCTGGCAATTCCAAAGCCCCCTAGTCAGCCTGAATGGAGAAATGGGCTATTCCTCAACCCTGACGGGTCTCTCCCCCATAACCTTCTGTTTGTATTAACACCTGCGATATGAGCCACATAAAGTGAAGGAACAGAGCTGCATGCTCATTTATCCATCCTTCCTTCCGCACAGCTAGTGAGCTCCAGCAAAAAGACCAGAAAGCAGCTGGGACATATAACCTTTTCCTTTACCCCAGCATGAATCACTGGAGCTTGTGAGTCAGACCCCCCCATTCCCATGCTGAGCAAGTTACTGCATGTTGGCTGATCCGTAGTAACCGGCTACATGTGTGCTCTCAGCCACATGGCAATGGCAGCAGCAGGCTATTAGTTTAGCCAAAGGACATCGTCTAGTGAAACCATACATGTGGACAGATCCTGGAGCACAGCTGACATCTGGTACCTTGTGTGTCTGGGTGTTTATAGAGAACAAAACTGCTACTGTGGCAGATTCACTGTGGGTTATCCCTCTGGTAAACAAACCTTTTGGCTAATGCTTCTACGAGCTCCTTAAAACCGGAGGTTTTCCTATGAACTAAGAAAAAAAAACAAAAGCACGTTCACCCTGCAGTGTGGACATAGCTCTCACAGAGGTACTTTAGCTCACAGTGAACTGTTTTGGTTGCATTACTGTTGAGTGTCTCCATGAGTATGAGCTTCCATCACAAAGCCTTGCACCTAGCATCTGCAAGAGACTTCCACATCCCTCACCATCTCTGTGTTAACGTGGCAGCACTCTAAAGCATCCCAGGCTGGTAGATCCTGGCTAATGTACTGCTGCAATTCCACCACCGGCTCGTGCCCAGAGGCACCTTCCTTCTGAAGGACCTCAGGTTTCAATTGCACAACCCTTTCTGCACAACTCTTCCACCAAAGCCTGACTTGTCTATGAACTGAGGTCAAGCTGGTTCCTACTAAAGCATGATACCCTCTACAGAGACTCCTCACATGCTCTCTGAGTTCTCCAGCATCAGCATTTGCCACAGGCAGTTCAAGAGAAAGGTACCATCCCTGCGTTGCCAGTGTTATTAGCACTGACAACATAACCCTTAAGCACACGCAATGTTTTCCTTACCGCCAAATCAAAATAAGAGAGAATGCTTGGAATTGCTGCGGAATTTGATCAAGCAAATGCTTTACATTTCCCTGGTCTTCTCTCCCTAGGTGACCTCATGAAGTACATAGGAAACGCAGCCTGTCCCAGTCCCATTGCCTTTCTCTTTCCAACTCACTCCTTGCCTACCTCACTATCAAGGTTTCCTCCAGCCCTTTTGCTGCTTCTTCTGCCCATCTCCCCATGAGGCTGGTGCGCTGGCTCCCTGATCCACTGCCACAGCTCTGGCAAGTGCTCATCCTGCTCTGCTCTCAATCCATTTGTCCCACTTTTCCAAAGTCTACCCCAAATCTTTCTATGTCAGAGGGCAGCTTCCTTTATATTCACAGTCTTGCCTGAGTGTCAAGTCTTTGACTGCCCCAGGCCATCTACTGTCTCATAAAGTACCATCTCCTCTTGCAGCGAGGAAGTTCTACTCCAGACCTGACCGTTGCCAGCATTGCCGGAGCATTATACATGTATTTGCTGGTTTGTTGCTACACTCTGCAGCTCACGTAGTCCCTGCAGGGTGTGCCTTCTATGTGTGTTGGGTGGGGGACAGCCTACCTTCCAATGCATGTTACAAATGTCTAAAAGAGGGATCCTGACTCTGCTTCTTCATAGGCAGACACCATCTCCCTCTGGAGGCCTTCACAGGCTGCTCCATTGTCTAGATCTGTAGCAGAGGCACTCTGTGTCAGCTGCATAGCGGCATAAACATGTGAGTTTAGGTTAAAGATAGCCCTTGTCCTCAGAACAAAACTAGCACTTCATGTGAGATCCTCAATCTTTTACACATTCACAGAAGCCAAAACAATTGTGTTAAAAGCCACAATAGAAGAACCCTCTCCTCCTCTGAGTTTGAGAGACTTCAAGGGATATCTAGCAGTCCCCGCTGCACATCAGTGCTCCTTCCTGAAACGACTGTTTCAGCTCTTTCCTCCTCTCAGAGGCTTTTCTGCTGCTCTGATTCACTGGCAGTCAATAGCTTTTCTACACTGGGCAATTCCCCAGAGCAGTGGGTAGGGCTGGGAGATCACCTCTGGAAGTCAGGGAGCGTTATTCCATGACAGAGCTGTCCAGGGCTCTCTACAGAGCACACCAGGAATGGGTGTTTAAGGGTAATTTCTCATACAGACACCTATGAGCACAAGGGTAGATTAAGACTATCAGAGTGTCATAGGTAACAAAGTTTGACCCTCAGCAGCCAGAGAGAGTGGTCAGGGATGCAGTGTGAAGAAGGAAAGCTTTCCACTCTGTTATCATCCTCTGAGTCTCCCCTGTACTGCCAATCAAGCAAATGTTCCTGTCTGGACCTCCTTAGAGTCTGTGTAAGATTTCTGTAGCTTCTTCTGCCTCCTGGTTTCAGAGGGGTCAGCACATCCCGCTTGCATGGAAATACTACAACCTGCAAGAAACAATACAAATTCGCCTTGCAGTGCCCTGCAGGTTGCCTGACTTATGCCAGGGCACCATTTTGCATCAGCCAGATCATGCTAGAGAAGCAGTTTGAGGTCCAGCCACAAGCTGAAGAGTCCACTGCCTGAAGTGAGGATCTGTGTACCGGGACTGGGGCATCTGCTCATAAGTGACTGGAGGAAGAACTCTTTCTCTTCTAAAAGTCCCTTTGGGGAAGCATTGCTGTGCCCCTTAGATCACACAGCAAAGGTGACCTATGATGGGAAAACGTATTCAGATTCCACTGATTCCAAACAACCCAACACAAAGTGGGACTTCGTTCAGAGTCACCACAGACAACCAAGTGTCTTCCTCTGATGGACCCACAGAGCTAATGATGGGCAACCTCTGCAGCAATACAGGGCAAACAAGTGACCTGGATCTAAGTGATCTAGTTAGTAATTAATGCAATAAAAGGACCATGCTCATGCTGTGCAAGCCAAACACAGAACCTTTCTTTTCTTTGGTTGAGATACAGACAGGGTCAATGCAATGAGCCAGCCCCCAGCTCCAGTACACTCCAGAGCCCCCTGGACAGATCTGGTCATCTTCAAGCAGCTGCTGTCTCTGCTTGATGGTTTCAAGCTCCCTGTCCTGAAGCTATCCCAAAAGTCTCCTCCAGATCCCTCAGCAACAGCTATGTTCTGATGTCATAAGCAGGAGACCATGCGTGAGGTGAGCCTGCCAAGGCATCAGCACCCACTGCCACCCTGGCAGCTCCAGGCACTGCAGGGTGGTGGGTCTCTATTCAGAGCAAAGGCATGGAAAAGGATAGGTGCAAATCCTGCCACCAGTGTTGCCAGTGCAAAGCCAAAACAAAGCTGTTCAGGTCGAGAGCAATCGCTGCTGTCATGGTAGCAGGACCAAGAGCAGAACTGCATCCAGGCAAGTGAAGAGGTAAACTGATAGGCTCCTCCAGGACCTGGTCCAGCTTGTAGCCTCTCTTAGCACTGATAAAACACAAAGTCCGAGAGAGTTGCCGCTCTCTCCAAATGCATTGCCAGATAAACCACAGATAAGAAACAGCCAGGGATAATCCCTCTCTGATACCATGACAGAGAAAGAAATACCACTGTGCTGTATTACCAATCCTTCTGTAACTTTCCAAGGCAGTTCTCATACTGCCCCAACTAATACTCCCCTTTTACTCAGCAATGAACCTTTATCAGTTAAAGGCAATGTAAACATTTTATCCTGGCAACATCTGAAATACTGTCTTGCTCATTTTGCAAGGAACAGTCAGATCTCCTCTAAGGAACAGCCTGATTTCACTAGTAAGTGTACCAGCAGAGAGTGAAGGTTTACAGTCCATGTGTCTTTAACTACAACTCAATGCAGTTACTTCAGGAGAGACTGTAACTTACATCTAATCTCTGAGAGATGGACTCTCCCAAAGAACAGCCCCTGTGATCCTTCAAAATCATGGCTTTTGATAATTATGTCAGGAAGAAGCAAGAAAACAACCAACCAAACATCAAAACACAACACAACACACCAGAACCCCCCGAGAATTAGCACAAACCCCTACAATTACCATATCACCGTGACAGGAACCGAGTGCTGCCGGTTTTTGAGAGTACATTGCCCTGAATTCTCAAGGCTTTGGGTATTGAAAAAGGAAAAAGAATAAAATAGAGAAGATCAAAAGGCAAGCAGATCTATAGCAGCATGAAATATGAATGAGATGCAGAGATTTGCACACTTGCCTAGCAAACGCTCCCTATCATTTGCACCCTCATGCAACCCACAAGTACTTTCCTGCTGGCTTTCTGGCTTCTCTCTTCTTCCTTTAAGTAAAATTTGTTAAAAATGGGAAGTACCTTTTCCTGGTTCAGGTTCTCTTTCCCCTTTTTTCCCTTCTTTGTTCTTTTTGCTCTTTCCTTTCCCTTTTTTCTTGCTCTCGGACATTCTGCACAAGTGTTTACAGTCTCAGGAAAAGACAGTCCACACCAGATCTATATGCCCCACGACTGCTACTCCAAATGTTACTTGCCAGCTGCAACTTCCGACTGTTCTTATATTGTTTCTGACACAGACAACACCCACCACTGGGTGGAGAAGCAAAACTTTAACCATTTGCTCCCTGCTCCCAGTTGACTGAAAAGATGCACTGGGTTACAGTGGGAGGGCAAGGTGAGCAGCGCTACAGGGTGGGAGTAGCTCTCCCGAGAGTGTCTTGGACACATAAAGTCTAGAGATGGTTTTCCATTTGCTGAGTCTGTTTCTGGCTGCAAGTAAGCTCTGAACTTCTGAAGCATCACAGAAATACGTGTTTTGGGGAACTGCTGAGGCTCAGATCTCAGTGATATGTGAAAGCAGTGGAGTCTAAAGAAAAAGCTAGAGGCTTGCAACCCATTCTTATTCTGCTTTGACCCTGCAGCAGGATTAAGTTGGCCTTTCTCCTCATGCTGTTGTTCCCACCATAAATAAGAGTGACTTCACCTGCCCTTGCACCCAGCTCTTTGCTGTCTCAGGAGGTCTTTCCAAAAGCTAGGAATAGCTGGAGAGCCCTTACCTGCAATTCTTGTATCTGTCCTCCATCTCTGGGAGCTCTAGGTGGTTGATTAAGCCCATGTCTCATCTGCTTGGGGGTTAACAAGGCCCTTTTCCACAGGTCCAACTTGTGATGAATGACTCTGCCCAATCTCCTTCTGTAGGGCAAGCCATGCCCAAAGTCCATCAGGATCCCCAGCTGGAAAGCCCCAGAGTACTGTCAAATCATTCCCAGATGCAGCTAAGGGCTTCAGAGGCCCAAAGGGGCCATAAGCCATAAGGCACTGGCTAGTGCATTCGATCCACTTATCCATGAATCAAATCCAAGTCCACGGCCATGAGTAAAGCACGTCCTCCAGAGCAGCACTCCCGCCTGCTGTACGGACATCCAGAAATGAACGAGCTAGCAGCCCCCTTGGGATCTTCTCCCAGTGGTTAATCACCCTCATTGTTAAAAATGCCTGCCTGCTCTGAAGTAGAATCTCTGGCTTCACTGTCCAGCCATTGTTTCTCACTCTTGTTTGCTCCCCTAGATTAAAAAGCCCTTCAGCAACTGGTATTTTCTGCCATGAAAGTACTTACACACTGTAATCAAGTTATCCCTCAATCTTTTTCTTTTTTGATAAGCTAAACAGATGAAGATCTTTTCCACTTCTTGCTGTATAGCATTTTCTCTGGCTCAGGGATCCTATCTGTGGCTGCCCCATTTTGCAATACCCTACTTAAGCTAAGAATACAAAACTCAGACAGTATTCCATTGTCTTTTGCATACAGAGGCAAATACAGAAGCAAAATCCCTACTGTCACCCATTCCCAGCCTTTTAACCCCCAAGAGTGACATTCAGACACTGGGCTTCATGAGGAAAATCTGTTCCTTTGTGTTGCTACTGCAGCTTCTATCAAGTCCCTGCTTTGCCAGACATGGTCCCCTGCTAACTAGCAGGAATTTTTTGCTCCTGCACAGTACCACTCTGTGGTGAAGCTTCATTTTGTTTTAAAAGAGCCACGGTACCAAGCCACTCAGATCACCCTCTCCAGCTTCTTTCTTCCCACTGATGCTTAAAGCTCCATCAGTCTCTGTGTCACCTTGTTAATTTCATGAGCATGTTCATTCACCTCCAGGTTTCTGGTGACGACAATCGCACTAGAGACTAGTGTCTGTCTGCCAGCAATGACTTTTTGGTATGTGCTACTCACTCACTTCTTTGCCTGTATATGAGGTACATTGGAGAGCTTACAACACTTATTTTCCAGTTTCAGGGCAGTTTCCAGAGGACGTCAGCACGCTGCATAACTTGTATGTAGCCTTACAAAAGGCTAGGAGGCACGCACTGGAGAGCACCTAAGCAAACTTGCTTTCAATTATTAGATAAAATTTACCAAGCGTGCTGATTTGGAGTTTGAGCCTAATATACATTGCTTTAATACCCTCTGTGGACAGTACTAGCCCATCATTCTGTTTCTTTTCTAAATGCACAATAATAGCAGTTACTGACCAGTTAGTGCCTTCTAAGTCATTATGAAAGACAATTTCCATATGGTTATTTCACTACTTGGCTGGCTCATAACCACAGTCCTCTTTGCTAATATCTTTCTAGTATCTTAATTCTGTACTTGAGCTGTACTTGATAGGCAATTTCCCTCCAGATGTCTTCAGCTTGTTGTCTACACACCATAACTCCAGATGCACATGGATTGCTACCCATTTTTCTCTTTTCTAAACCTGTTAACCTTATTATTGCTTCCAGTTGTTGCTTTCATTACTACCAACTAGGATGAATATTAGCTAATCCTTGTCCTTTTTCTTGAATGAAATTCAACTTTCTTGGCCTCTGCTCAAAGAGCTCCCAGTTCTTACTCATATTTTCCTGTGAATACTTTAACACCCAATCAGCTTCATTCAGTTTCCCTCAGCCTTGGAAATCAGTTCCTTTGAATCCTCAGGAGTGTCTTATTTATGATTAGGACTTTCATCTGCTAGCTCATATGAATGAAAACTCATCGTGGCCACTAGCCCCATGTTAACCACCAGTGATTAATTCAGCCATCCAAATCAATAATGAGGCCTGAATTGAGTTCTCTTGCTTTAGTATGATAACTTAATGTTAAATCTACGGAGTTTTGAGGGCCTTTGATGTTTTATTGCCAGCCATAGCTCCCTTGCCAGCACACATCTCCCAAATGGATGTCATGAAAAACACATTTCTTTCCCTCTTTTCTTTTCTTTTGTAATTTTATTTTCATCTTGAAATATCTTTATCATGGGTATCTTCATATGAAGGCTGCAGTATTTTGCTGCCCCCACCCCATTTCTGAACTATAGCTCTTCCTCCACTCCAGCAAATCGGTACCTTTGTTCCTGTTAAAGACACAAAGTCTGTGTTTTCTTGGGATCATCTTTCTAAAGTGCTTGACTTTAGTGACGATTTGTTGGAGTTAACCAGTGCAGCTCAGATGGTGCCCTACCTTTTTTCCCCACTAAGGAATAACCAAGATTCCCTGCCACTGAACAGTGCTCAGAGGGTGAAGCTCTGCACGGGCAGCTCACAGCTCAGCTTCAGCATCACAAAATGAAAATTAGCAAGTCAAAGAAGCAAAAGTGCAGCGTCTGACTCGGCCGCACTGTCCTAACCAGCCTGGAACATGTGATGGGAAGAAACAGCACCAGCAACAGAGGATGTGTGTATTTCTGTACCTTGGCAGCAATCACAGTTTCACCTGTGGCAGATGAGGAGTATTATATGCAAATTATTTTTTGCCTTGGCAGGTGTACGTCTCATACATCTCGATATCTTTTCCAGCTGGCTGGCCCCTGTCCAGGGCAGGGATCCGCCCCTCTAGATCCAGCTCTAGCATCACAGATGTGTGGAATATGCTCTTTCCTGAACAATCCCGACACGCAAACACAGGAGCTAATAATACTGATATAATAAAACCTACCAATGGGAAGGATATTCCAGTTTGGTGTCCCAGGTGCCTCATCTGGTGGGACATGTATTTTAAAGGCTGTGCTCTCACAAGTCACTTCATACTTCATTCTGAAATAGTTTTTAATGCTCATTGCTTTAAACAGTCTCATGGAGAGTTATAATCTAAAACACTACCAACCTGTGGTTTTTTCTAGTCTTTCAATTCCTGTGCAGCTTTAAGCTTAAAGCAAAGGAGGCATATAATTATTTAAGAGGCTGAGCCATACCATAAGCACAGCTAATTCTTGCATGAAATCCAGCACACTGATTTTACAACACCCTGAGAGCAGCAGGGTGAGTTTTCCAGGCAGTGCCCTTACCCGTTGTTAGGATTTGCCTATATGCCAACCTAACAAGTTGAGCTCCTTAATAATCAATGCCCAGGACATCAGAAGCAAGATCAGGTGAAGGAGAACCTCCCTACCTCTTCCCCCACACAGTATCCATTGCAGTCAGCGGCTGTAAAATTACTTCTTCAAACAAAAATCCCAGGTCAGCTCAGTAGAGAACGGAGTCCACAGCTAAGAGTCACACTGCTGCATTGCATCTTGACTTCTTGTCTGCGAGGATATAAGGCACCACTCCCCTGCAGAAGAGCAGTGCGCTTGCCAGGGAAAAGCAGGGTAGCTTACAACAGCAAGGTCTGCGTCTGGAAAAGAATTATTAATACAACATCCCCCAGCCTGATGGAGATGAAAAACCAGCGCTGACCCATGAATGCTACTTGATATCCGCTGAAACCCAGACGGCGAATCCACTCCAGCTCCTCCAGCCTCCAAATTTCAGAAGCAGAGGCAGGCACGCATGCTCCACAAGCTTCCAAGGCTGTATTTATGGCAGCAATCTTGGGAGCACAATGGCCCATTTTAAATAGTGGCATTTTCAAAAGCTCTTGATACTGGCTTAATTCTGCTCTCACTGGCATCGCCAGGAGGTGGCCATCAGCTTCTAGGGAACCTCTGTGCCACATGACATGGTCTGTCCCAGAGTTATCAAGCTCCTCTTTAACAGTGGAGTCGACCCAAAATTGGTGGCAGCAAGAAATACTTGTACGTTATTTCTAGAGAGGTAGAATAAAAGACAACACAGCAGGACTGTACTTGTCAGCATCCCTTTGGCTTATCAAGGCAATCCACTAGGCACCATTTCTCCATGTCCCCGTTCCTACAAAACACTGCAGATATGACAGTAAGACTACAGCACTGTGAAAGCAGCAAAGCTCAGGCTCCTGACCTACCACAAGTTGGAGATACACAGAATCCTACCAGCAGGCTCTCTGAAGCAAAACTACTGTAAAGCAGCCTTCCTGTCACTGGTGCTCAGACAGCCCCTCCAGAGCCAGGGTAAGAACCAGATCCTCGGTGTTATCTCCTCACAACAAGCATCCTGTGCCAGAAGAAATGATGTTGGCACTTGGTGTATCATCAGCTCAACAACAGGTTTGTCTGCTGGAACTGGAAGCTAGGAAAGGTATTTTTAAACTGAAAACACCACCCTTCCGTTTGCACCTTTGCCATACCTTTTGTTGGAAAACAGAAAAACCACACAAGTATGGCTATTTATTTGTCCAGTAAGGGCTTGGACAAGTTCCATCCGACCATCGCCTGATGTTCTTCTGTTGCATACGTGGCACGTTGCCATGCTCATGTTTCACATCTGCACTCTCCCAAGTCCAGCCTTATCTCCCACTGCTCTTCAAGCACAGCTCCGAAATGGGACAGGTTTTGTGGACGACTGATAGACACCTGACCCCACCAGCCCCAGTGGGATGTTTCACATTGCAACTTCTTTTGCTTTTCATCCTTAAAGAATGAAATCCTCACCTTGACATGATTCATCACATAGCTGTTATGTCCAATAACAATATACATTTTTGCTTACAGAAGTGAGCGTACATTATTGACTCTCATTGAAACCCAGCTAAATTAGCTTCTGCAAATGGTGTCTGCACTCCTGACACATTCTGCAAGCCCATCTCTGAGACTCTTGTTACAGCAGAGGCACTGCCAGCTTTGATAAATCACAGCCCTTGTTTGCAACTGCTCCATGGGGGTCCAAAGTGGGGGTAGACAAGGCGCCACTGCTGAGATGAGGGGTGCTACGGGGTGTCTCTGTGGGTGCCTCACACTGGTGCCCTTTAATGTTTGGGTGCCCTCACACAGCAGTCACACCAGCCACCATGGGTGCTCCTAGCCTACCACAGCCATGACGGTGCTCAGCTTGGACACAGGTTTCCTCCTTGCTTTGGAAGCAGCAGCACTGAGGGCTTTTGTGTGACAGGCCACAGCTGATAGGCTTCAGTGACTGGCTTTACATCACAGACTTATCCTTTGCTTCTTGCAAATTGAGCCTCTGAGGCTGGTCAGAGCAGCCGGGCTGTGAACCAGCCCAAACTCACTAACCGGGCTCGAACAGCTCCAGCTAATTGTTGGGTCCATGTCTACGGATGCTCTGATACTTTAAAAGCAGAATCAGCTCCGTGCTGAGGCAGCTGCCCTCAGAGTCTCTGAAACCCTCCTGGACACTTTTCATACCAGCTAGAGACATCTACCATTTCCTTCAAAACTTCCTCTTCATTTCCATTCCCTCCTCCTGCAATCAACAGCATTTTTCATGTGAAACCAAGGAACAGAGCATCCTCCATTCACATCCTAAGCCGTTCAAGTATGTCTGGCCAGAAAAGGCCAGGAAGATTTGTGGAAAATTCCATGAATTCTTATGGTTTCTCTTCTCTAGATGCAACTCCGCTGCAGTGCCGAAGGCCCCGGCACGTTAGAGCCTCCTACAAAGAAATCAGAAGGTTGCTTTTAGGAATGTTTATATTGAAGTGATAGCATGAAGCTTCTCCCCCTCGGCCCTTCACCTGCAAACAGGGTCAGTCTGTGCTGGAGGAGTGGAAGCAGAGGCAGAGCCTGTGCCTAGGTGGAACCCTGTAATGGGAGGCACTCTGACACCTCAGTTGTTTATCTGACTGGATCTAAGACTGATCCGCAGCTAAGCACTGTGCCAGACCCATGCATAGCCTAGGGAATTCTACAGGAAGTACTGCTTACATGTGATCGCTCTAACTTGTGCATCCCCTGATCCATCATTACCCCTCCCTCTCATAAGACCCATAATATCCATTAGTTCATCAGATCTATAGCCTAAAGGCTGCTGCCCAGACACAGGTGCTGTTTCACTAAGATGAAATGCATCCAAAGCCACAGTCACGTGGCCAAGGACAGAAAAGGCACATTTGATGTTTTAGTTCCCTCATTCAGAAGAGAACTTGGACAGAGGAAAGGTTAGACAGGAGAAACTGAGACCACCTGGAGCAAGAATACTCAGAAGCTGTCTTGTAGTTTCTAGAGATCTGATCCTCGGTGAGAGGCTGCATGTAGGGCATCTCAGATGTGTAAGAGCTCACAAGGCTCCCTGAAGCAAAGGGATTCTAAGGCTCATCTCACCATGGATCCAGCTTACCCCTGGTTCTATGCAAGCACCAATGAGTGCAGGTGAAAGGTCCTATCAGTGATATACCCACTGGATCTCACTACTTGGAAAGGCTCTGCAAGGATATCAACTGGAACACCTAAACTCTGCCTTACAGAAATTTTAATAAAGCAATTAGAGACTTTATCTCTACCTAAATGAACGAGTTCTTCCCCAGAAACCTCTTCTGGAACCTTAAAAGACCAAGAACAGCAGACACAGCACCCCTGATTGCAATGCTGTGGGTGGAGAGTGTGATCAGACGGACAAGTACATTATGCAGGGCAGATGATGTTCTGTGTTGTATTTGCCTGGTTAAAATATGCCTGAAGCAACAGAGTAATTGGATCTGCTGCATTTGTTTCAATGGGGTAGATGCTGTTGGTTAACCTAGGTGGGCAGCAAAGTACTACACAGCCACTTGCTCATTCCTTCCCACCCGCAGTGGGATGGGGAAAGAGGAAAGGAAGAAAAACAGCAAGAAAATCTGGGGGTCAGGGTGAAAATTAGAAAATACTGACTGCTTTATAAGTGAAGGATGAGTACAAGAAGACAGAACAAAACAAAATACTGATGCAAAGGCGATCAGTCATCACTTCCCATGAGTGGACTGATGCTCACCCAACTCCTAAGCAAAAGATGGCTAATCCTTTCATTGCTGAGCATGATGTTACATGGTGTGAAATATCTCCTTGTTCAGGTCAGCTGCCTGGTTGTGTCTCCTCACAACCTATTGCACACACCTCCAGTCTATTCGCTGGAGGGGCAGAGTGAGAAACAGAGGTGGCTTTGATGCTCTACAAACACTGATTAGCAAGAGTTGGAACCTTAGTGTGTTACCAGTATTGTTTTGGTCAAAGCACTGAAACACAACATCGTATGAGCTGCTATAAAGAAAATCAACTTTTTCCTAGACGGAAAAGAATCAAAGAGCCCATTCAGGGAGGGTATTGGTTTTCATGTCACCTCTCCATGCCTGTGCAACTCTAGGAATCACGATCCCCCTGGGCAGGGTCTGCTGGCACTGACACCACAGCCTTCTGCACTGTTACAGGCTTTGGGGACAGCAACGGAGCCAGGCCACAGCTGCCAGCTCTGCTCCTCTGCTGCAGGAAGAAGATGGGCCATTGAAGCATCCACTGTTGTCTTGGCACATAGGAGAAAAGAAAGAGGGAGCTCAGGAAGCCCTAAGAATAGCTCTATACTCTCCCTGGGAAGGGACCCAAGCAGACAGGTGATACTGAGAACAGAAAACAGGCTGCAGAGGGGATTCCTCCAGGATGCGTGGGAAAGAAGGGGAGGTGGGGGGTCCCTGGTGATTCCCAGAAATAACTCAGCATGAAGAGACCTGAATTGACAACACCAGGTACTCAACCACGTAAGATCAGCCGGCATGGATTTTAGGCTGCCCTCTGTCCCACAGGGACATGGGGGAGCTAATCTGCGGCTTGCTCTACATTGCCTTAGGATCAAGGCTATGCAATGAGCATTTTCTTTGCATAACTTCTTTAATCCAGAGACGGAAGAGCTTGAGGGAATGGCTTGCGCCTTCGCAGCAGGAAAGAAGCAGCAGCAAATCCATGTTATTATTTTTGTCCTCCCAAACAGGCTGTCAGTTATGCAGGTGTGAGGGCAGTGTGAGGGCACAAACCACAAGAGCAGCCATCTCCAGGCACCAATTTACTCTGCCTTCTCACAGCCGCTCTGTTTGGCTTCTCCAGGCTGAAGGAAAGCTTCCTGCTGTCCATGCTCTTCAGAGGGATCACTGCCACTTCACCTCTGCCTTGTTCACTAACGCACAGTCGAGGCCACAGCTCAGTAACTCTTGGTACCAAGGAGGTACCACCTACAGCCAGCTCTTCCTGCAGGTGCCCGAGAGTGGAGAGCTCAGCGCCACTTGGTATTACAGCCTGTGTCAAAGTTGTTATCTGCTCATGCAGCCAGGGCTGTCTCAGAACTGCTGCTTCCCAAACAGCTCCTCCTCATGACATAATTCTGCCTGTGATTGCTCTTGCCCAAAAGTATTAGCTGTATTTCTCACAGATCATAACCATGATTACCCTTTTCTGCTCACTGTCAAAACCCTCCATCTTGCCTTTTATTCTCTGGTCCTTCCTCCCATTTGCATTCTCTCTTTCGAGAACCCAGTGTGAGGGTTTTTCACACTGGATCCCCCATGTTATCACCAGCATGTTACATGGCACATGGAGTGACTATATGCCTGAGAAGCATCTCCCCTTCACCCTTGTCTCACCAGTACTCATTGCAGCCAGTCCTCCCTCCATCAATAATTTCCCCATATTGCAAGCTACTCCAGCTAATTGGAACTCCAGTCTCCACCAAGGTCTACGCCACACCACAGCACACTGCGAAGGGTTATCCACTGTCTTCTCCAGTCCACTAATTGTGTAATTACGCAGAAATGGCCTGTCTGGCACAATCTATTTCTCATACTCCCCTGTGGTGCTTGTTGCTTACAATGCTCATTATTCCTCTAAGTATTTGCAGGCCTTCACCCTGCATCATATTTCCACAAATTGCAGTTCTATTAACAAGGGAACAATTCCTGAAGTCCTTGCAAACATTGCATTCATTTTCTCAACTGCTCCCTCCTTTCTGGCCAGGAGCAGATCTAGCACTCTCTTGGGGCTGGCTCAGGCTCCCCTGCTGCCTCAGTTCAGCAAAGGTGCCTTTGCTCTTGACCCTCTCCCATATAATGTGCTCAGATCCATGAGGCTTGGCCATGCAGGACCTCAATGTGCAAAGGGAACTGTGCTGTCCCATGCTGACTGCCTGCAGGGCCTACACACCTTGCCCTCTACGACGAGTATGTACTGCTGTCTCCTTGCTACTCAGTCCATCCTGCAAGGAGGAGATAAGTAGGCTCTTTGCATCACGTCGGATTTCTGCCTGGTCCCAGTCTCATCTGCCAGTAAAATTAAGCACCAGCTAAGGCCTGTTCTTCAGACTCTGCTTCCTGCCACAAGCATGCAGGAGGTCTGAGATCGGGACGCCCCTACTTCAGTGAGAAGGAACCCACACACGTTAGGATGTGTCTTGGGTTCAGCATGACATCCACCATCCTCTGCTTTCATATGCCTGATGTGGCTACCAGCGTGGCTGGACAAGCTCGGCACCAGACCTCTTCAGTCTGGACTTCCTGAGCTAGAGGAAACCTAACAGCCATAGGTCAACTGGGAGCTGAAGGAACATTTAGGATGGGCAAAAGGATGCTTGGGCTTGGTGGTAACGGTTGGGTTGGTCTTTAATTTTGGTCCATTTGCTCAGCTTCCTTTCCTGGCTTATCCCAGCCCCTGACTATCCTCTGCCCCTTCCCAGCATCAGATTCTCAGTTTCTGTTCAACTTGCTGGTGCTCCTCCCTTGCATTTTCCTTCACAGCTCCAAGCAGCCAGCTTGGTCCTGTGACACCCATATCCTGAGCATGCACTGAGGCTGAAGCACAGAACAGCTCTGTTGAGACTGTTGAGATCCAGGCAGTTAGGAACTGATGCGCCCTTCTGGAAGAGCTTGGGAGGGCTGAGCAAGGCAGGGCCAACACACTCCTGCCAGGAGCACATGTACACCATGCACCTTGTCTACCAGAAGGACTCACAGTACAGAAGCTGCCGCAGCAATGTGTAAGTTACCTCTAGGCACCTATGGTCCTGTCACAGATCCTTGGCAAGCCACAGCCAGAAGACGTCAAGTGACACCCAGACACAGAGAGATGAAATCAGGTGAACCTGCAGCTGCTCCACTCCTTCATTTCACATCCCTCACCCATCATTCCCCAACTGCCTCCATTTCTTCTGCACCACACGACTTCCCTTCCTTGGAGGGCCCTGGGAGCAAACCTACAGGCAAAGTTGTTGTATCCTGTGCATCACACAAGTGGATTAGCAGAGCACAGCAAGACAGGGATGGTCATGCAACAGACAGGCTCTAATGAGCCTAGGTGGTCATTAGGCACATAATACATCTTTGATCTCTTCCTCTCTGCCAGACACAGTGCCAATGTATGCTGTACTTTTCAGCCCAGAGTCAGGCAGCAGACCATACAGGCCAGAGCTCATGGCAATAGTCCCAAATCTTGCCCTTATCTGCAACCACGCAAAGAAAGGGCTCAGAAGAGACCTAAGGGATGTTTCTGCAAGAGTAAGTTGGAGTTCACTGCAGAGCTGGATGCTCTGGGCAGGCTGATTATCAATCAGTGATATTCGGAGGAAGCTTATGTCAGGCTTAATTTCCATTTTGAATTTCCACTACAGCTTTCGGCTCATTTGATTTGTGCCACAGACACAGCACAACAGGAAAAGAACTGCTACAACTGTTGATCATGATAGTAGACCAAATGTGTTACTAAGCCTCACACAGGGTTATCTCTGTCATAGTAATCCACAGGAGAATTTAAATTTCCCTATAAAATTTAATTCTAACCATCTTTCTCCTAGATATTGCTGAAAGGGGGTCTCCCATGAGAGGCCTGGTGCTCTCTGCTTTCATGAAGTCTAGACATTTCATAAAGCAGTCTCTCCTTTTAACTGTTCTGGCTTCCTCACTGTAAGCCAAAAGTTGATAAGACTTCACAAAAAGAGAAGAGGAGAATACATGATGAAAAACCCACTTTGACACCATTTGGTCAGCTCAGTTGTAGACCTCAGCAGAGAGTTAATGGAGGAGCATGAGCATGCTGCTCAGTCAGACAAGACTCCTCCATCCTCTTTTAATGACAAACCAACTGCTTTTGTAACTACCCCCTGAAGATATTAAAGCTGAGAAAAATCCTTCTCATAGCAAACCACAAGAAGGGAAGAGATTTTTTTCTGGAATGCTGTGTTAATTAACAGAATGAACTTCTTAGAACTAAGTCTGAAGGCTGTATCTTAGGCTTCTCAGGCTAGGAGACAATTCACAGATACACCTGGATGAATTATACACTGCAAATAAATCCACTGAAGAAGTAGATATCCCTTCCTGTTTGTAAAACGTTTCTTAGATGATCTTACCAGCTAAAGATTACAAATACATTTATAAACATTTGCTGAATAGTTTACAGGAAGAAATGTCAGGCTGACGCAGGTCATGCATTATGATCTGCATTATGTCCACACAGCAATCAAAGATACAGTTGTTGTAATCACGCACATAAGCCTGTGGGCTTTTATCTGACCAGCACAGGTAAGTGCATCAATGAAGAAAGAGCTCAGGACAAGCCAGAAGCCAAAGTACACAATACATATCTGCTTTTGTGCTACCCAGGTTCGCACCGATTCCCCTGCAGCTATCATTTTCATGTATATAAACTTGCGTTATATGACGTAGTGCTTTGGCATCTCTCCTGCTCAAGATGCCTGTGTGCTAGACAAAGCGAGGTCACAAGTCCCAGCAGTTCCCCTAGCCGCCAAGCACAGCCCCATTAATGACAACCTACAACTCTGGCAAATGTGATGCTCAAGAAATCAGAGGCACCCTAGAGCCCAGCCAACCTTGTCTGGCCGTTGCTGACAAACTGTCTTAGACCAAGCCTTTGGTAGCAATGCAGAGAGAATGAGCCACTTGACAAGTCTGACTGATCTCCAAAGGCCTCATTCAGTCCCAAGGGAAGTTTCATGATGGAGGCCCTTTGCAATATACCTCCTCCAGCAGAGCTAAAATTGAAACAAGCTGGAGGGAACCCTAGGGAAAGGGCCAGGGTCTCAAGTGAAAGCCTACGATGCACCACAGGCATGAATCAAGTGCTCAGGCACTGGAAAAGTGCTGCGTAAGGACAAATGAGGACCTTAGACTGGCATACTGAAGATTCAAAGGGTACACTGCAGAGAATGCACCTTTCTATGGTGTTAAATGCCTCCTATCCTGATGAAAGAGTCTTCATCTGAGAGTTCTGTTGAATCAGGTAAGTGTACGCAGAAATTAGTATCTTCCTCTATAAAGCAGACATGGCAGAATATCTGGCAAAATAACAAGTTTTTATCCCATACATTTCCCCCACTTGTGGAGGGAAAATTCTTTCCCTTTCCAACATTCCCCATCAGAGCCTTTGCTTTAGGACTCTGTCTGCAATTCTTTGGTCTACACTCAATTCTTTGGTCTAACATAATGAAGTGTTTTTTCTGCCTTCTGTGCCATAATGAAATGATAATGATCTTCTCTGGCAATTATTTGACCCTGAATAATTTGATCCATAAGCAATGAAAATGCTTGTCCCATCTGCCTCTGTTTAGAGCATGGCCAAGATGTTCTGCTCTTTTCGGCTAAGGCATAAAACTTAGAGTGACCCCACCACTCAGTCCTGTCCTTTGGGTTTCCCAAAGGTAAGATGTTAATTTAAAAGACAAATTCAGTACAGATGACTGAGTCAGTAATGTCCATAAGCAACCCAAGGCCTCACCCTGCTCCAAGACATCAGAGTCCCATGTGTTCCCCTCAGTGTCCCAAACTAGGAAGGAGATTCCCATGGTTCAGACGCACAAGGTGACAGGACACAGCTCACAGCAGTCTCTGTCCCTCTTGACTCTTTCAGTCACATGCATCAAGGCAGATAGATGGAGCCATACAGACCAGCCCCTGCATCCCTCAGCCCTTTGGCATTCCCTTTCCCCAGCACTCCTGCATTCAGAAACATCTGACAAACAATCCAGCTCCCACTGGCCCTGGTCTTGGAGACATCACCGACTCTTCCTGTCTATCTTCCTTCTCAGCCCCAGCATCTGCCTCTGCTCCTCCTAGGGCAGGGTGGCTGGGCCACAGCACTCAGACCTCAGAGCTCCCTCACAATGCTCCCTACATCCAGGACCTGTGCTTCCCAATTGAACTTTCCTCAGAGCTCCCTCACAATACTCCCTACATCCAGGACCTGTGCTTCCCAATTGAACTTTCCACAGAGGAGATCTTGTGTAGGAGCGCTTTGCACTTTCACCTTGAATCACAAAAGCCTTTACCACCTAAAGCCATATGACACACAGGATGGCAGCTGCAAACCAGTAGGGAAGTTAAAGGATGATGAGTATCCTTGGGTCAGATTAGCTCAGAGACATGCATTACAAAGTCCATGTTAGCCACTCTAAAGGGCAAGTCAACCCACTTCAGACATCATCCTCAGGCCATACTTGTATCGGTAGGAAGGGCCTGGGACACAGCCTTCTTTGATGAGATGGCAAAACGAAGTGCCTAACCATGGTCTCTGTGACAGAAGGAGGGTTAGGAGCAGAGTTCTGCACTCATTACCTTTTGCAAGCAATGCTTGCCCACACCTCTACTGCAGCAGCCCAGTTCACAGCCCACGGAACCAAGATGACAGTAGGAGAAAATCCCAAATATGACATTATCCCACACAAAGTTCAGCAGGTGAAGGGCCACCAGGGCCAGGAGCACTCCTTCACAGGCATAAGGAACACAAGTCACCTAGCAACCATGTTCACTGGCTTAGGCAGAGTGACTGGAAGTGACGAAAGGAGTAGCAGGGACTTCTGGAATGGGAAAACCTCAGTATTCTTTTGGAGGACAGCAGGGAAGAGATTAAAACCATGTACATGCTAGCCTGAATGGAGAATTTATGCATGGCATAAGTATTTCTGATTATGCCCACAGTCCAGTTACAGTATTTTCAAGAGTGGAATCCAGTCCTGGGTGCCCACACCAGGCATCTGGTCACCTTCCACCAGTGCTGTGTTTGAACACTCATGGCAATGGTGATCCCATCTGAGACTGTTCACGGTAGTTGCAAAGGATGAACAGGCTCAGATTTAGAATCCTCTGTGCCTGGTTGCCCTTCTCCAGTTCTCGGAAGGAAAAGCCCTCAGTTAAAAAAAAAAAAAGGGCATAGATGTCTTCTTGCATTCTTTATTTCCATGCCCTACACCTCTCTGCGAACTGACAAACTCGCATCCATCTAGAAACACCAGCTGCTTGCCGGCCCTTACAGTGCTTCACATCAGTCCCTTTCTATAGAATAAGGCTGGACAGTGCAACCTACAGGAGGAATTTATTATTATTATTATTGCTTCCTATCTGGCTGCTTTTTTTTTTTTCCTGCCTGAACAGAGACAGTAACAGGTCAGCCTCATGCTGAGAAGTGGCACTTCTCAATGGCTCACCTCTGCTGAAGACCTGGTAATGACTTCCGCACATTCTCTGGCTCTACAGATCAGGCATAAATCAGTGTCAAAGTCCCGGGATGCATTATTCTTCTAGCTGCTTCTTGGGGAATTACCCATGTTTGATTTCTGAACTGTTGCAGACAGCCCAGAAAGCCAGACGTCGTGGCTGACCAGCTAAACTACTCAGGAGTCTACAGACCTACTGAGGATGAGTTTTGAGAGCTCCACAATTGAAAACCACTTTTCTCAGGCTCTAATTCTGCTAACTGCACTTTCTACCCCATATGTCAAGTTGCCACAATTCACACTTGCCAGCAGCTGTCTGACCCTGCTTGGGTGGTGGCAGGAGCAAAGCAGAGGAAACGTGGAGCCAAGTGTCTAAAGGACCAGAGATGTTCTTGGCAGAGATGAGGAAAGAACGCAATACTGACAGCTTCAAGCTAGAGAGCTGCACACTACACCAAGGTCCCAGCTGTGCTCCTTGGACCTTCCCAAAAGGAATAGTAAATTCATGCCCTGAAGGAGCTCTAACAGAGACCATGATCAAGCCCTGATGCACAAAGCTCACCAGCACCGGGTGGCTTCGCTTTAGCTGGGCAACCAGTGCCATTTGGATGGACCCCAGTACCTGCTGACTGTGGCCTTGCTATGCCAATCTGATATCCCCTACTTGAGGACATCTCCATGGAGTTGCAGGCCTTCAACACCCCTAGCACCAGCCCTGCATGCAGAGCTACCAACAGTCTGTGTGCTCGTGTGTGTTCCTCCCTGGTCCAAGTGGTAAAGCATGAGAAGAAACCTTGGCATTGGCCCACAGACATCTGAGCTTAGCAGCAGCATTTGACGACAGATGTGTGTCTTGCAACATCGCTACTGAAGTGTCTTTTCCTTTCAAAGGAATCATTTTCCTTCACGTAATAGTCCAGGCAAATATAATCCTATTAACAGGACTATTAAACTAAACAATACTTGGCACGCCATGACCTAAAGAAACAACCCACCGACACCAGCAGCTTGTAAACAGCCTGTCCCTAAGGCAAAATGGGCATTTCCTATGCCCAAGCGCCCTCCTAGCCAACACCCTCTCACCCTGCTGCTACACCAAACTCTGCAGGGCACCCAGTCCTTAAACGTGTGGGAGAGCAATTAAGTAGGAATCTGGTGTCTTCATAAAAACTGTCTTTCCTGAGACAAGCGGGCCCCTTTCCATCCCACTCTCCCATCCTCTAAATCAACTTTACTGTCTACCCTAATTAGCATTCACTCAAATTTACACCAAAACAAGGCCTGGATCTGTGTTGGCATCTCTGCAATGTCTCTAATCTCTTAGGTTTATAGCTTTTTTGCTCTTACATATACCAGAATTTCCAATCCAGTCATGCCCAACTTGAAAGTCTGAGCCCGCATCTCTTTTTGGTAGGGCTGCCAATAAAAGCTCCTCCTCTGGATCTGGTCTCTCCACTGAAGTCCTAATTCTTGCTTCACTGCCCCAAGGATGCAGCTGGCTCTTCTCTGCCCTCATTTGCATCTCTGACAGGGAATGAGCCTTAACAGCACTACCTTGGGAGGCCAGGAATGCTAGGGTGCACAGGCACTCCATGTGCAGCCCTGGGCACCAACTTCATCTCTGTAAGCCTGAAAATAGCTATCATTTCCACGGTGTTGCAAGCAGGCAGAAGAGCAAGGAGAAGAGTTTGGCCCTGGGAGCCATTTAGGGCTGCATGAAATTATGCACTTGCCCACAGATGTCACATCCATCCCATGGGGCACTAAGCTGTGATCACTAAAAGGGGAACCCAGCGAAACTAAACACCGATGTTGATGACCGAATACCATCTTCTCATTGCTCCTCAGAGCTACCCACACAATAGGATTTCAGCAGATCTACATGCTACATAAGCCTGGCACCCTGTTGGGCTCCCCAGGTGGTTCCAAGGAGAACAGACACACTTGCCTATCAAAGCACTGTTGGTTTCCTTCCCCTGCAGTGAGCTCAGAACAAGATTGGAACAATCGCCTTTCCCTGCCTCTCTGCCTCCACTTCACTCCCTCTCTCAGTATCTACAGAAGTGCCCAGAGTGTCATTGTGCTGGCTGTAAGAAGCTGCCATCTCATCTGTCCTTTCCAGTTCATCCTTCAACCCCTTGTGCTAAGCAGCTGTTTTCATGGGCTGAGATCAACTGCAGGCAATCCATTATCAGAGATCATTTACCAGATGGGTGAGGGATGCTTTATCAGCATCCCAAGCACTGTGGCCAGTTCCATGAAAAGAAGCAGAGGTGTTCATCCACATGTCAGCCTTGTCTACATTATGTGCTAGAGTTGGGCTTTCCAAAAAGATTCACCATCCTACTGCTCTGCTTTGGAAGGAGCTCTGCTCCAGCCTCACCAGCTTATGCAAATCAGTTTCTCCTTGAAGCTGGAGAAGGACAACCCAAAAAATCACTAGTAATTTTTCAGTTCCTTTGTTACGGTATATTACCTTAGGAACCTTTGCAAAATGAGAAATGCAAACAAATCCAGATCAGTTCTCAATGGACTGTGGGGATCTCCACAGTGTCTCAGCCAAGAAACCTAGACTAGACAAAATGACATATGAAGAAGTATGGTTAAAATTGCTCATGGTCACTTGACTCTTGCACAGCCCAGCTACTTCATTATTTTCCCCCAGCCAATTTGGCTTTCCTTGCTGCTTTGCTCTACAGGAAAGGTTTTGATTATTGCAGCTTAAGATCTCCTTCATCTGCTTTTATGGGGAAAATGTGCTGGAAATTCTCCCTTACACAAAATTCCTGCACAACGTGAAGCAATGACAAATGGATCTCAAAGGATTTCTTGATCAGCTGCTTTCTTAATGCTCTCATCTGGACAAGATCCGAGATAAGGCTAAGATGAGCAGACCAGCACTAAAACACTTGAAGGGATCTGATAGGATGAAGATCTACAAATCTGCTCCTATCAGAAAATATAATCAAATTACAGGAATTAATTCAGGTAAACAAGTAATCCCAAAATGTGTCACAAGGTATTTCAGTCCAATGACAAATAGACCAGACATGGCCTCAGCCACTTTGACCACAGCACTTTTCACTCCCCCCTTCCCGTTGAATTCCCGGAATAACAGACATTCTGCCTTGTTCAAACAAACAGTATTTGTTTTATTCTTACGTAAAAGTGTACGGGCTCTGCAGATCTAAACACGAGTAAACATTACCTCCTTTCCCCAGAGCTGCACTGCACAGGAGTATCAGAGACAGGAGAAGGACCATGGTGCCTGCATTCAGCTCCCAGTTCTGCCAGACTGGCCCAAAGAACTTCAAAGTGGTCAAGCATCTTGGGTTTTGGTCTCCATCAGACCAAGCATCTAAAGCCAATTTCACTTTAACATAGATCAGCACAACCTGGTTTTCAGACGTGTTGAACTGCAGTAGATGTAACCAGCATTTTCAGCATTTGACAGCCAGGCCACTTCAATTTATGTAGCTAAATATTAAGATATTGACAATAAACATTTAAATGTTTCACGTGTTTAATCATCTAGGATGCAAGACAGTTTTCCCAAGTGCAAAGCTGAGTTCAGCTCTTAGTGAACAGAGGATAGAAAGAAGCACACAGCACTACAAAATGAAGAGCAGCAAGTGCATATGCTGGATTCAAGAGGCTGATTTATTTCTCTTTTAGCAAAAGCATTCAGAGGCTTGCATCTTTGTTCCCTCACAGATGATGCTAAGCCAGATTGTCCTACTGTAACCATTACTGACTGCATCATTCAATCATCTCCATTAATCCCCATGAGGAGGCATGGGTAATTCTGGAAGGCTAGTGCAAGGCAAACCCCAGTGGGGCTCATTCAGTGCTTTATAAACACTTTTGGAAAGCTGAGTTCCTGCTTTAAGCCTACAAAGCCGAAGATCAGCTCCAGCCAAGATAAAGAAAAAAACCCTACCTAGTTTTCTGCCAGGAAATGTCATGCAACTTGGTTTCACCTTTCAACCAGCACTTTGGGTGTTGCTGAGATTCACTCGGGATGAGGATCTAAGACCCATCTTTCCACAAATTCATCAATCCCAGGAATAGGGAAAAAAAAATGAGGAAAAATGATAATTGCAAATCACACCACAATTCCTTGCTGCAACAACAGTTGCAGGATGCTGGAAGAATAAGCTTGAAAAACAGTGATCCCAGGAAAGGTTATGAAATAAAGACCAGTAAAGAGCACATTTAATTGGTCCCCAGTGCAGACCAACCCTGAAAGACAGTGATGTCTTCCAGAGCATCTTCCTAGAGGTTATGCACTTGTTCTGTAAGCACAGTTACTTGGGGAAAGGGTGGGAAGCACATAAGAACTTGAATATGTTATACAAGTCCCTGTGCTAAACAGGCAGAGCCTTTCTGCCACTCTCACCATCCTGCATGAAGCCAAGGGCTGCAAAGCCTATGGAGCACTTCACCTGGCAGACAAAGGGCAGAAGGAATGTTTGAATGGATGATTTTCAACTGGCACAGAGAATTTGCCGTTCCTTTCTCCACTGTCGCATGGTTTGCAGCTCCCTGAAAACACTGGGAATTAAGGACTGTATTATGCCTCATAAGTCTTAAGGGTTTTGTCTCTTTTGGAGCACCTTGTGACCAAGGTGATTTCATTGTGCAAAAAGATGAGAACTTCTAATGAATTTCAGATGCAACAAGCCATTGCAAAGCTCCCCTTCATTACCCCTGACAATTTGTTGGGTTTTATTTTAACAATAGCATTACGAAGAGGAAACTATGAAGAAGTTACAGAAAGAAGCCTGGTGTTTTTCTATCGCATTTGTCTATGACAGAAAGAAATAACAGCAATCAGTACAAGTTGAAGTATTGCCACGTGGGGTCAGATTTTGAGGGCTGCACCCAGTGAGAACAGACAGTAGAAAACACCTTTTTATCTGCCCTTAGTCTCTATTCACATAGTGTTCAAGCACCTGATCAGATCCCAGACCAGCATATGTGCCTAAGCATTGCAGGGAGAAAGTGCCTTTCCTGGACCTCTATTTGACTACAAAACAAGATGACTCAGAAACCTGGCCTTAAGAAACATATTTAAAGTGAGTTGATCACTGGGGTTGGAAATACACCTGCTGGAAAGAGCTTTGGGACACAGCAATGATTTCTGGGGAGAGCTATATTGTTATTGGGGTACTGGTTTATCATGGGAGCATCTAGCTTCAAAGGAGCTCTGATTTCAGGTGGGACTGTTTAGATCCGACATGTTTATAGCACAGACAAGGCAGAAGAAAGATGGACTCAGCATGTGCTTTGGAGGGGAGGAATGGCAGCAGGGTATGCCTAGTGCCAGGTCATCAGTGATACTTCAGCATAGGGTGTGGATGCTGGAGTCCCATCAAGTCTACTGCTTTGACAATTAAAGTGTATTGTAGACCTGCTGGGATCCACATCTCATAGTGAAAGTATGAGTGCATTGAGTGAAGGTAGAAGGGAAATCAAATGAGGAGTTAGAAAGTTTGGATGAGAGGATCTGTGTTTAGCACATGAGGGAAGCACAATCAGTTTTCAGCCCCCATCAGCTGCAGTCCCAATCTGGAACTTTGTGTAAATCAAATCAAGCTTGGCTTAAAAGTGCTGCCAGTACCTTCTCTGTGTAGGGCAGCCTACAAACTCCACAAAGAAGTCTGGCCACCGCAGAGATGCAACCACTAATGAACAGGAGAGTCACTCAGAGCAGCCAGCCAGTCAAACTAACTAGCAACAGCAGCATTGGACCTCACACCAGCAGCCCCGGGAAGTTTCCATCCCCAGCACATCATCTAGGCAGCTGTGCCCAAAGCTTTCCTCCAGACAGGGCTGGGTAGGCAATGCTGACTCAGGTGGTCCTGCAGGCTGATTTCTCTAGAGCCTGAAAAGACTATAGGGTGCCTGTCTGAAACACTCTGATTCATGTAGCGAGTTGGACGTATGACCATCATGTATTGTCCAGGAGGTTGATTCTTTGGACCTGTGTCACTTGTGGTCTTATTTCCCCAGGCACATGGAGTTTGTACGTGACAGAGCAAGGAGCAACTATAGAGAGTTTGGTGATCAGACCTCCTCCAGAATCCCCATCACAGCTCTCTGCAGGTTTATGACCACTCTGCAGTTCAAACGACTGAGAGAAAAACCCCAGCCTGGTCAACTGAGGCAGGACACAGTTTTTGCTGTGTAAGTGGCAGTGGAATTTCTGGATACCACAACAAGAGGCTCAAGTGATTTGGACAAACAGGAGAGTGAGCAGGCTGGGTGGTCCATGGAGATACATGGGTTGCAGCCTGAAAAAAAGACCCTGAGGCCATCCCCTTTCACTAAACGAAACTGAGACACTTTCTTGTTCCAATTAGAGCTTCCTAGAGATCGCAAAGGTCCCATCTGCCCTCCCACCAGGTTTTGAAGCTTCCACTCAGTTCAGTAGCCAGCCAAAACATCTTCTCTCCCTCCTGCAGAGGACCACAACTTGGTCCTAACAGGCTCTTCCAGCTAGATGACATTTATGCATGCCCTATGCAAAGGACAACACCAGGCCCAAATTCACCCAAACTCACCTTGTTTCTCTTTCCACCATTTGCACGACCAAATCCTCTGAAAAGCCAGGACTCTTAACACATACTTCCCAGAGCCAGAGCTGAGCCATCCCCAGCCCCTTTGTGCACGCTAACCGTCTAAACTTGTTGACAAACAGATTTCGGATCACACAGGAAAATACAAAGATAGGGTTCCTGCTTGGAACTTTATAAAACCAGTTCTGCACCAGATGAGGTGAGAGAGGGAGAGTTAGTCCAGGGCTCTTCCTTAATCTCAATAAAAGAAGCCCAACAGTAAACCCCTTAATTAAACAACTGTATTAATAAGATAGAATTAAAGACAAATATTGATAGCAAGCAAATCCCTTCAGATGCTGAGAGCCCTGCATTTGTGCAACATTGGGCAGACCCCAGATGAATTTTCCTACAGGGCTGCACAGATCCTCTCCCTGGAGAAAAATCTCCTTTTTGGTCATCTGAGCTATTGTATTCTTACCAGAAAACAACTCTATCCACCATGTGAACTGTCAGACAGAACGGATGTTCACATAAGAACTTCTCACTGCGCAGTTAAAGGCAAGGCCATGGAGGTGGTGGCATTGCTGGTATCGAATGAGAGCTGCTACCAGAAGCTGTCAGAATCTGTCCTGCAGCTCTGGGATCTGTGCAGCACAGCCTGGAGGCCATGCTGGACACTCAGCACAGCCCAGCAGAACACCGACCTGGGTGTACTCAGGGTCACTTTGATGTGGATCACTGACTTCTCCATGCTCAGTGACTCCTGATCAGGATCACTGCATTCACCCCTTGACACACATATAGTTCTCCTTTCCAAAGGAATGATAAGTTACAGATTATGTTAATAACATACAGGCTTCCCAAGCCCCAGGTACGAGGTGCAATGAAGCGTATATGGCACGTTCAAGATCACTGACTCCTCCAAGACAATGTCTGCCACAAGGCTTCCACTGCTAAACGTCAGCATCACCAGCCATGCAGCAGCCGGTCCAGGGGCACTGCTGCCGAGCTCATTTTTATGAGGATTGTGCTGTGATTTATACACTGTTGTGGAATTCCATTTGTCTTTGGTTGGCTTTTCCCTCTGCCTAAACATGCCCAGCAGGAGCTGAAGATGCCCACACAATCCTCGTAACATCACACCTGAGTGACAGCAGCTCTGCCCAGCCACCTCCCATCCTGCTTCTGCTTGGCTGGCAGCGGTCAGCAGGTCTTTGACTCAGCACCCGGGTTCGTGCAGGCATGTGTGCCCACTAGTTGTGTTTGAGGAGGACACATAGCCCAAAACATCAAGCCCTGCTCTTTCCCAGTGGGCATCAGCTCCCCCTGGCACAGACCTGTGCTGCCGAGCTGAGCGGGTACCTTCGGCACAGCCTAAACAATAGACCTCTCTTCCAGCAACCAAAGCAGAGAACCCTCCCAGGAATTTACTCAACAGAGCTGCTTTAGTGAGAAAGGAGGACACACAGAATCAGATACTCAGGTTTTGATCTCATTTGTCCAGGTCCAGCCACCATGGCAGCAGCTTCACAAGTACAGAGCACCCAGCAGAGCTTGCAGAGCAGCTCAGCAGCCCCTCTGAATGGGGAGATGTCTGCCTTTCCAACCCAGAGACACAACAGTTGTGCTGCTTCAGCTGAGAAGTCTTAACCTAGACTTTTCTTCCTGGAGGAGGTCAATGTCAGTCTCAGACCTGCATTTGAATCCTAACAACCCTTGGGGTTCTAAGAACCAGAGAGTCTTTTCCAGTGAGGATGACAATAATGTCATATGGGTTTGCATGCTTGTACAGCTCACAAGTGGGTGACAGCATTAAAGTCATGCTACATTTTAACACCAGTACTCAATAAGGAAGAAAGCCAATTTTGAACTCTTCATTCAAATACACCTGAGTCATCTTCTTTGCATAAAAAAACACTTTTAATCCTGACATCCTGGGCAGAGCACTCTGATTCACACGCATGCCATTTGCTGTCGCTGACTGTGATCCCTTAGCTCCAGTCCTGCTTAAGGAGCCAAGCTACATTTTGCTCACATTTCACCTCCTTCGTCTCCTCACAAGGATTTTCCCAAAAGAGAAGCTGAGCTGCTGCATGCACTGAGAGGCAGAAATCACCTTGGGTAATCTGGATTGGGATCAGCCTCCAAGACATAAACTGCATTCAACTGACTGTGGATCAAAGCACACATGACGTTTCTCGTCACAGCATCTTAGTATCCAGCTGTGGAACACAACTGATGCTCAAAGCATCAAAGCCTTGATGCTCATCTCAACTCCTGCTCTTCAACAACAGAGTGAACCATGCAAAAGGCACAGACACACATTTGCATTCAGTGACTGGTTCTCAGGTCAGCCTCTCTTGAATCAATGGGACTTCCCAGAGAGTATCTGTTTCCTACTGGAGTGGGGTCCCTTTGCCCTCTGGGCACATTTTACCTGGAAAATGTGCCACTGGGAAAGCACAGAGAATTTTCTTCTGCCTTTTAAGGCACCAAGCAACTGGATGCAAGAGGAAGGCAGCAGCGGTGAGCAGATGAGCATCTGAGCCATCATTTTAACGAAATTCGCAAGCAGAGCCTGTGATGTTATCCCTCATGTTCCAGCCAAACAGAATCTAAATGCTTCTGAGCACAATGAACACAAAAGCACCACAGGCCCAAAACCACATCATCACAGAGACCACAGGCTTGTAAGCAAAGTATTAGAGGATGGGGCTTGGCAGGCAGGCACATTGCAGTCATTTTGGAGTTAATGCAGTTGTTCTTGGTGCTACGACCAAGAAAATCAGCATGGATGAGCCCAGAACCACCACAGAGCACTGCAGCCATTGGGGTTTGCAATGGAAGCAGCAACTTGATATGGAAATCCCCTCCTCCCTCAAAGGGTAGCAAAGAAAAACAGCTCTTTCCCAGACCCAAGGTTATCAGACTTCACTGTCATAACCCTGAGGCCTCTGTAGCAGTGGCCTCCTGGCCAGAGAGCACCTCGATTCAAAGCCTCTCTGCTGCCTTGGATGGATGCCCTGGTTGCATCTCAGGAGATGTCATGCATACATGCTGCTGGAGCCACTTCTGCTAGCGAATGGGAATCCTCCCACATGGCTGCTTAGCCCAGAGCTGCAGCCTTCACTCACTCCATGACAAACTGAGTCATTCTGAGCAACCACTACTGATGGCAAATTGATCTCTGGGAGCCACTTCAGCTATGCATAAGGCAAGGATCTGCTTATTGTGAGCCACTATGGTGCAGAGCAGAACCAGATGACCTCTAAGAGCCCCACAAGTGGCGCTGATGTAACAAATCGTTAAATGAACCAAACACCATCAGAGCCCATTTCTTCTCTTTTGTTGCAACCATTCATAAACGGTGTGCTTTTACAGAACTTAAGGGGTGATGCTAAAGCAACCAGGTGAGAGAAGCATCCAGACTCTTTGCTGATACTAAGCTATTGAATAGGTGAAGTCTTCATTACACACAGCCAGGGCACCACACAGCCCTAGTGCAATTCAGTCTACAGCCTGGAGCCTTTCCAGAGGTACACAACGCCCTGCAGAGCTGATGTCTTGCTGCAGTCCTACCCAGAGCTGCTACACAAGGCCACCCTGCAAAGCAGCAGCACTAGCCCCAGGTTGCTCCCCCCAACCCCACATTGCTCTTCCCTTCCCTGGCATCCATAACCAGCATCAGTCTCACCCCATGCAGCAAGCACAGCTGTGTGTGTTTAGTTTACCCAGAGTGGCACTAGGGGTGGAACAGTGACCTTTCCCATGAAACCGTATGGGAAACAAAATTCCCTCTTTCAAAACTTTGTCATGTCTCAACTAGCTGCTCTGCAAGTAATTTTTACAAAAGGAGGAGGGAGCTGTCAGCTGAGACCTGTCAGTGACCGAGAGCACAAATCACACCACCTCCTCAAGCCATGGAGACAAAGCAAAGCACTTGGCAAGGCGACTCCTAACCCCGCTGCCTTGGTGCCAAGCTACCCAGGCTGCCTCCTCCAGCGGGCTCCTTGGAGCAACACAGACTGGAGGAGCTGGCAGCCGCTGTGACAGGCAGCAGGGGAGGGCTGGGAAATCAAAGAAGGGCCATTTCCACACAGAGAAACATTCCCGTGCCTTGAAGCAAGCAGGAGCTTGTGCCTAGAAGCACATGCCCCATCCAGCCTGCCTTGCTAACATTGCAGAGCACGTGTGTCTTGCTGCTCCCGTACGAGCCATCTTAGCAACACAACTGTCAGTGCTGCTGAGTGATCTGCAGCTTCCATCGTGGTGAGCGAAGCCACCCAAAGACTAAACCTGGAGGAGGTCTGGCTCCTTTCCCTCTCCAGCCAGGGCACCAAGGCTAAAAATCTCTTTGCTTCCATTTGTCAGGCCCCCAGTCACAGAATTTGGCAAAGGTGATGCCTTACAACTGCAAGCAGCACCATTAGGAAACACTGAAAGACAAAGAAAGCTTTGACACAGGAAGCTTAAAATTAAAGGGGCAAAGACTATTACCTGCATAGGAGAGCTGCATCTATCTAAGGAGGGGATATCCCAGAGCATCCCATTCAACCTCTGTTTCAAAAACACATGTTGCACAGAGTAAAAACATGCCTCTCTGCAGTAAGATAAATACATGCAGAGAAAAATCACCACCTCCAGCTCTATCTGAGCTCCAAGCTGTTTGCTCATGGCATGCTGACACTTTCATATCTTGGGGAAATCTGTCACTTCTAAGTCACACTGACATATGAGGAGTGACAGGCAGGAGCAGCCTCACATTTGCATGCTGCAGCTAAATAAAACAAGTTGCCAAGATACATTTACTGCTCTGAAGTATGTTGCTGAGCATGATCCAGGTGTGCAGAGATGTTAGACACAAGCATTCCAAGCATTCATCATTATCACTATGATGCACTCATTGGTCATTCATGCACCAAAGCCTCTTTCCTTTGCAAGGATCTTGCTGTATTTTGCCCTTGCTTCTATCCCAGTTACCTGCATACAAAGAGCAGAAATGAGATCAATTCCTAGCCCTCAAAGGGCTTAGGACTGGATTTTCCAAATAATCCAATGAAAACAGAGTCTCTTGCTTGCTTTAGATCAATGCATGTGTGCAGAAAATGAGCAGCTTTACTTAGCCATTAAGACTCTTGCAGAGGCTTGGGAATCTTGTACTAGACTTTCAGAAGTTGATGGCACAAAATTCTGCTGTATCAAGGGGAACGCTTTAGCTTAGACCCAGCCCTTTTAACAGCTCTGCTCAGCAGCACTAATTACTTGTTTGTAGCTTCTTCCTTTTATTAATGGGCTCTTTTGGGAAAGGATTATGAACAAAAGGAATTCCTGAGGAGTTAAGAGACCCTCTCTAACAGCTGCCTTGAAAAGCCTGGTCAGCGCTAAATGAGGGTAGACAGAGGTACCAACAAAACTCTTTCCTTTAGGTCAACAGCCATACTGACAAGATCCTGCTCCTGCAGTGAGGGTGGCAGGATTAGCCCCTTACATCTTGTGGCACTGTAACATTAAGGTTCATGTGATGCCCTAGGCACAAAATGAGTCAGTTCTGCATCAGATCTCAGCTCTGTTTAGTACACCAGCATCCTATGATGTAGGCCCAAAAGTCTGCTCAGCATCTCTGCTTAGGTCCCATGCCCTCTGCAGCTGTGGGTCCATCCTGGGAAGAACCACAGTTCTAACCTGAAGTTAGACTTCTAAGAGTGCTTCAGCCACTTGCTCTGATGGAACAAGCAACCTTGGCACTGCTGAACTGCACATCACTTGGCTAGCAGTGTCAGAACCATGACAGCCAGGTCCTCTGCAGCCCAGGCAGGGAACCCATGCAGCTACAGCAGCAAAACAGAACCCTGCATAAAACGGGTCATCCCAAAGAGAAATCTCTATTAATGACTATCACTGCAATTATTAGGCACAGCAGTAAAATCCATCTCAGTGTTACCACAAGAGTGCTAGTGACTCCCTGATGTGACTAGAGGTCTTCCATGCAGCACCCGTGTCAGATTTCAGGTCACTAGGGATATGGCATGAAGGTATTCTAGACTCTAGATGCTCTAAAACTCTGGATATGTTCTAGACTCTAGACAAGTCTAGAGATCTGTGAAGCAAAGTATCCACAGTGATATAAAAGGAAGATTTGATGAAAGCAGCACTGGCCTTGGTGTTTGCCAAAACTAAGGCAAGAGATTATCTGAAGCCTGCATACTTAAATATGGACAGCTTAAAATTAAAATTGGAAAAAAGAGATGGACATTTGGAATTATCAAATTGGAAATGAGTTCTGCTTAGCATCTCTTCCCAAAAGATCTCCTCAAAACCTTGGCTGTCTTCCATAGCACAACTCACCACAGCAAGATTTTCCCTCTCCTCCTACAAGGCTCTTTCCCAGGCCCTTCTCTACCCAGGACTTCGCTTTCTTTTCATACTGTGAAGCCAAGCTCTAAGCTTGCCCCCTTCAGTTCGCTCCATTTACTGCCCAGAAACCAGAGAAAACTGCAAGAGCATCACTTCCTACACAGCATGAGCTTCCCATTGTCCAGTTCAGGTCTTTCTCCCTGCACACCAGTTTACTTCAGAGTATTTTCCAGCATGTCTTCTATCTTTTCCTACTCATGTCTTCCTCTAACAGCCTCCAGAGGTCACCCACAGGGAACTCTAACAAGTGGCTCCACTGACCAAATTCAGATAATCACCTTGTGGTCCCATTCTCCACTGCAGCTCTTCCACATGTTCTCCACATAAATCACATCTGGGGAGCAAACCTGGAAATTGAGCTGGAGCATCACTAGTCCACTTGGGCAAGGACCACTTGAGTGATCACTCAGGACACTTCACACAGCAAAACAAGGGGGGTACCCAGGCTCATCTCTTGGAAGGCAACAAGCAACACAGGCAAAAGCCCTCCTGCCATCTTTTACCTTCTAAGATAATGTAGGATGCCAAAGACGTGGTGTTTTCTCTGTACATCCTACAGGTGAGAACTCACAGTGTGGATCAGATACCATTACAGGAAAGCCAGCAGTAAACATTCCTTCCATTTCTGGAAGTTTTCATAGAGTCATTATGATGTTACTTAATACCTTAAGAAAAGAAAAATCAGAGTTTTTGCAAATCATACCATGGCATGGTATCTGCTGGAGGGTCTGAAAGCAAAGGCTGTATTTTGTCAAACCAGTAGGATCTGCTGTTAATTATGAGCTTTCCCTGGAGGTGATGCGCCTACCTCTATTCATCTCTAGCTTCCTCACCCCAAATTCAGCCAGCACCCTACACCCAAGCCATGGTATTCACTGCTGCAGAAGTAGCTTATAGAGATGATCCCTCCTCTATAGAGCCCACAGGACACTCATGAGCAGTTTCTTCTTGGACAAATGTCTGGGTAACTTTCTTCCCACACCACCAGCTACACAACACACCAAAGTCAGAGCAACAGGAGAAGGGACTCATGCCCAACCCTACAGAGCAATCTCATCTGCTGGTGTAGCCATTGCAACCCTGTGCAGCCAGCTGGAAAATGTGCCAGCAAGACAGACCTGCAGGCACAGAGAGAGGGATGCTGAGGCAAGGAAGGGAGATGCCATTTAGATATTGTTTTGGGCTCACAGCTGGAATGACAAAGAAATTAGCATGATCAGTGCAAACCTGTCAGCCCAGAGCTGCAACAAAATGAGAGTCCACCCTGCCACTCCACAGAGCAGCTCACAACTGTGCTGCCTGCTTCAGTACTAACCCAGTGTCTATGTGGCCTCTGCAAGACCCCACACAAGCTCCATTACTCTTCCCAGACAAGCTGATGGCTTGGGGAACTGGTGCCCAGATCTGCATCCAGACAGTAGAAACCTACACAATTACAGCATGTCTCCATGTCTGCCTCCTGAGAGCCTTCACAGGGCCTGCAGGACAGGTAACAGCATTTACCCCATCTTAAAAGACCTAGGAATACCTGCTATCCTCAAAGGAGATAGTCTTCTGCTTCTTTCTGGTTCTAGACTCAATGGGAGCATCTCTTCTGATGTCTGCATTTTCTACCCAGCTTGGGTAACATTTTGGAGCCAGGCATCTGTATGCATGCACTTGCTAGACAGCCAGGCTTGTGCAGAAGGGGACTGTTTGGACTTGGCAATGAGAAAACAGACAGAAATCAACAGCTCTGCTGAGAAAGAAGGCTACTGACCAGCCTCTCACTGTCTCCCATATGAAGACAAGCTGAGAAACTTGGGGCTGGTCAGCCTGGAGAAGAAAAGCTGCTTGGAGACCTCAGAGCAGCTTCCATTATCTGAAGAGGGCCTATAAGGATGCCAGAGAGGGACTTTTCATCAGCCACTGCAGTGATCGGACAAGCGGTCATGGCTTCAAACCAAAACAGGAAAGACTTAGGTTAGATATAAAGGAAGAAGTTCTTCCCTGGGAGGGTGCTGAGGCACTGGCACAGGGTGCCCAGGGAAGCTGTGGCTGCCCCATCCCTGGCAGTGTTCAAGGCCAGGTTGGACACAGGGGCTTGGAGCAAGCTGCTCTAGTGGAAGGTGTCCCTGCCTGTGGCAGGGATTGGAAACGGATGAGCTTTAAGGTCCCTCCCAACATAAACCGTCCTATGATTGTGATCTCTTGATCAATATGCAAGGGCCTGTCCAATCCACCCTGCTGCTACAACATTCCCTTGCTTGCTCTTCTCCATTTGTTTGCTCAATCTTGCTTGCATTGCAGCTGTGAGCTCCCCTGGTGAAATTTCTACCTGGGGCAGTGGGACTCAGAGCCTGTTCAAATCTACTTGATCTCTTCCTCTAGGAAGCTTCTGATGCTAAAGTATTTTACACTAGTTGTGTACAATACAGTTATTCAAAAGAATCTAAAGGGTTACATATGACATTCTTCAGTGTCTCCTGCTTTTATCATGTATTTGATGACACCCTCCAGGGAAAACACTCCTGCATGAACAAGTAACAACACAAGAGGGAAGCAGAAATAGGGCCATCTGAGTATGGGTGATAATTACCAACACATAAAAATATATCATGAGATACACATGAATAATTTCACATGAGACAGCCGTTCTGGCTTTGCAATTCCTTCACCATGGTATTATTTTTATGCTCTTAGGCAACTGAAAGTAACTCAATCTCAGGACCAAATGGACCAAGGAGTTAGCAGGGGTGAGTCTGTGTCCTTTCTCTTGTCACCTTCCCACTGGCATTGAAGTTGGCCCTAGAAAACTGGTGCGAGTTCTCCCTGTGCTTCCTCTTCCTGGAAAACCAAGCCTCAGTTCACTCTGTTGTACCAGACTCCAAATCAACAGACATGGCCTCCTCTCAGCTAACCTATGATTTGCTTTGGAATAAAAGACTGACCAAGGTCTTTACTTGTACAGGAAGCAATGCCTTCTTTTGGTCTGAGCAAAACACTCCCAATAGGAGACAATGTAGAATCTATTTATCCAGCTCTGAGGAGTACAGATTCCCCTTACTGTAATGCCCTGGGAGTTTCTGGAACTAATTGTGCCCTTTGTGCTGGCCCCCAGGCACACATCCTTATAGTGCTGCTTTATCACTGTCCTCCTTCAAACTGTGTACTCTTGTGCTAATTGACACATCTCTCTGAGCCACAGCATCCGAGACAACCCCCCCCCCCCCCCCCCAAGACATTTCCCAGCTCAGAAGAACATGCACATGGTTTTCTTTCTACTTACATTTCTGCCAATGCACTGAGACTCATTCTCTGCACAGCTCCCCTGCAGACTGCCCGGGAAGTCCAATAGAAGACCAACTTGAACACTACAGGCTGCCAGCACTGGCCTCAGGAGGTGTCACCACAAGCTCAGAAAGTCCCAGACAGCAAACAACGTTTAACAGACATTGAGATGATGATGACTGGGCCTGACAACTTTGGAGACAGAAGGTCTAACAAGTAGGCAGAAATCCTACTGCTCAGAGAAGGCTCCAGGAAGTCCTTAGAGCAGCTCCAGTGCCTAAAGGGGCTACAAGAAAGCTGGAGAGGGGCTTTGGACAAGGCCCTGTAGGGACAGGCCAAGGGGAATGGCTTTAACCTGCCAGAGGGGAGACTGAGATGAGCTCTTAGGCAGAAGCTCT
>WYDI02022623.1:0-11424 GCA_009867235.2 Psittacus erithacus | reverse complement strand
CTCTAGTGGAAGGTGTCCCTGCCCATGGCAGGGGTTGGAGCTGGATGAGCTTTAAGGTCCCTTCCAACACAAACCATTCCATAAATCTATGATTCCGTGAACCCAAGGTCTCCTGGAAACAGCACATCAACACATCAGGCAAACAGATAGGTGCTCTCCTCCAAGATCTTGGATCCAGGACCCAGAAATGAAAGACAGGTGTGGAAACAGGGACAAAGGGCATCCTAGTGTTTTACACCATTGCAGGTACATGGGTCTTGCATAAGGGTGAGCTGGTAGAGTTGAAGCACACAGCAGCCTACACACCTAAGTTTTTTACCTAAGCATCAACATCATCAATTAAAGCATATATAAACGTATTCCTCAGGCCGTTGGCTGTGTTTCTCGTATATAATTTAATGGCTGAGCTATATTTTAGCTTGGGATAAATCTAAGCCTCCTTGCAAAAAGGCTTGCTGCAGGGCTATGAAGTGCTTAACGCTCATCCTGCAGTTTTCAGTTCAAGACAACCACACCCTTCTTTAGTCCACACAGTTAAGGTGTTACCCCAGGGAGAGTCACAGGACACAAAGGCCCTTCTTGCATCCCCAAACACATAATGGTCACAAAAGGGGACTAAAGCAAATACTCAGAGCACAGTGACAACCAGCTTTGCAAGCAAGTAACAGTGTTTTACCAGAATGAGAATGGATGTACAGCTAAACAACCACAAAACTGTATCTGTAATCCTTCATACAGCTCAAGTTTGACTCCTGGAATAAACAGCAATGGTAAGTGTGACAGCCTTGGGAGAAGAGACTCTTACCAGCTCCAAATAACCCTTTGCTGGGCTCAGATCAATCTGGATCTGAGAAGCTCTGCCCAAGTTTTCTGCTGCCCACAGCCAGTCTGAAATGCCTTTTGCACCCAAGTCCCTGTGGCACTGTTATATTCCCCCTTTACATCAGGTATATACAGTAGAAACAGCAGTGGCTTAATCTGTGCTTTTCACTCCTATTGCTCTCTAATGACCTGCTGTAGTTACCCAAACTAAACAGCATAATTTCTTAACTGGCTCAGTCTGTTCCTAGTGGGCTACTGACCCTATCTGGAAGCATTTGCTTCTGGTAAAGTGTCCTAGGAGCCACGAATCCCCTCAACTGGGCAAGTCCAGCTGCAGCTCCAAGAAGGAAACGGCCACTACTGCATTCACAGCAGGGGGAGAGCTCTCCCAAGCGTTTCTAGGAGCTTCATGTCCTAAGACAGAGAGAAACAAAGGTACTTGACAGAGGGAAAAAGGGAAAACAATGAAAATACTTCCCAGGTGTCCTACTACAGAAAAGATCAATCGCGTTCAGACAGGAAGCTTTATTATCAACCTGTTAGCTTTGGTGGGATTCTGTGATTTGGTTCTTAAAGACGACACTTTGCCTCTTTTCAGACTGGTTTGTTTTGGCTTCCTGTGCCAGCAAGCCGGGGGGAGGAAAGTCTTGTCAAATAGATGATGTTTTTCCCCTGGCTTCCTTTTCTAAGGCTGCTGGAATGAGGTGTACCAGCAACAATTACCCCCCTGCTCTTAATTCCCGGTTCGGATATGGGAAGTGAAACTGAACTCCCTGGGAACACACAGTTAACTGCCCAAGCGGAATGTGCACTCATCTTTTGAAAGCCAAGCCAAGAGAGCAGAAGGTTGATCCTCCATTTTCTACCCTGGCGAAGTTGCTATCATCCACAAACACAAAATGATTCAAAGATGAAGAGCCCATTGGAGAGAAGATTATTAGAACATTCCTGGCAGTGTTCAAGGCCAGGTTGGACAGGGCCTGGAGCAGCCTGCTGTAGTGGAAGGTGTCCCTGTCTGTGGTAAGGGATTGGAACTGGATGAGCTTTAAAGTCCCTACTAATACAACCATTCTATAAGTCTGTGATTCTACGAACTGCTCATTCAATTCTAACTCCTCACCATTGCAATGGTTTTGTTGCACCTCCTGTACCTATTACCTTGGTATCTCCAATGACGGAGATCCCCCACCTCCTTGGTGACCCACCCTCCTGCAGAAAAAGCCAAAGGCATAAAGAGCCTTCAGGCTGAAAGGACACAGCTCCACATATATCTGCCACCAGCACTGAATGGCAGTCTAGGGAGCACAGGGATGAACAACCACCATGCTCACTGCTGGACCGCTGGTCACCGTACGAGCGTAGCCCTCCCTGCTTCCCAGGAAAGCTGCTCCAGTCTCTTCTGCCACAGGCTCCAGCACCCTGCCAAGCTTTTGCATTGATGGGGTAAAATAAGAATGCTGCAGTGTTTACAGAGATGGAGAGAGGATTAAAGTCCTTTGTGAGCAGCTCATAACCCAAACCAGAGGTGCAGGGCAGAGACTGCATGTCATAGCACCCTGAGTACAGAGTGGGGTATTAAAAGCAGATTAGGATAATTTCACACACCAGACACCAGGAGAGACCTTGCAGTCCAAACATGCTTAAACTTGCTGATAAACCTGTTGCCTTCAGTGGATAACAACCAAAGCAGGCTAAAAAGCTGGGGCCACAACGCAAATGCCAGGACTGATAACAGGCATTTAATATTTATTAGAGCAGAGTTATGAGCCCCTCTCTGTACTTCTACCTTCACTAACAGCATCAGTCCTTCTGCAATCCCACCAGGAGAGGGGCCTTTCCCTGGTCAAATGGTTTGTGTCAGGCTGACACCAGACGCCTCTGTGTCTCACTGAAAGAAGCAGTTTTATGGCCAACTGCCAAGATTAGTTTATAACTTGTAACTGGTACCAGCAATCCCTGTGTCTGACAGAAGGGAAGATGCCCTGATCTCAGGTCTATGGTTATGTACGTCAGGAGCAGAGCTGACTGTATTGCCACGCATACTGCTTTAAGGTAGTTCACATTATCACATTAACCCCTCAGGCTCAAGATGAGCTGCAAAGAGCATCTGCTCTCAAGTACACAGTGTGAAGAGCAGCAGACATGCTGGGGAGTGCCTGTCCTATTGTATTCCAGCCTGGGCATTACAAGCCAGTGGTCTCTTTCCATCAGATATAGTCTCCTCTCTGGTCTTGGGCAGTTTTTTTCTATGTAGACTTCTATGGCTTGTAGAACAGCACTTCACATCTCCGAACAGTCTTGAGAGCCACACAATTGCTCATTGCTTACACCAACACTAAAATGCTAGTCCTTTTTTTATTTTACACATTCATTGTCATCATTACACGATCTCATTCCCAGGAAGCTAGTGACTGTATACAGCCCAAGTGACATGGCAGAAATCCTCTTAATGCTAGGTTTATATTAAGGTCAGATCCACCAGCCCATGGTGTATAGATCTAAAGGACTGTATTTCCTAGCACTTAGCACCTTCACAGTGAACAGGACGCAACACAGAGACAAAGCAAGTGAAGGACTGAAAACTGCAGGACGAGTGCAGAACCTTTCAATCAAGGAAAAGGTCAAAGGGGAAAATGCTCTAATGGAATAAAGAAAATACACTGGATTGAGTTATCATAGCAAGCAAAATGGGCATACTTTGAAACTGGCATACTAGAAGGAAGAGTGATATTGAGTGATCATGAAATAAAAGGAAACTCAACAGCAAGAAGACAAGGTCTGCGGAAGAACTTCAAGGGAAGGAAAGCCTTCTGGCAAAAGCAAGGTAGTGGCAGGAAGATGGACATCCTTGGGACAGTCAGCTCCAGCTCCTATGTGTCTTTTCCTATGGTAATGGACTTCCAAAATGATTTGCTGGCACACAAGAATTGCATGTAGTAGCATCCTGATAGCACAAGGGTCCCCACCACTATTTCAGTCTCCACTGTATTCATGATGCAAATTACCAGGTGCCCTATAATCACTACTGCATCTAGGATATTGGCCTGGATATCCTGTCACAGTGTGTCCTGGCCTGGCCCAGCTGAGCACCAGCAGGTTTTCAAAGAAAACTATGCAGGCAGGAGAAAGAGAAGGATCTTGTCCTGCCCTTCAACAGAAGATTGTCTCTATTCATTCCCCATATAATAAAGGAGTCTTTCTGATCCACTAACACCAGCAGAATAGCTAGTGTCTTTGTTTATCCCACAGAGCTGCACACCATTTCATTCCAGCCCAATATCCATTACTCTGAATGAAGAACAAGTGCACCAGTGCAAGAAAAAGCCTTTAGAAAGATTTCCTGACTAAAGGGTTTCACCACAGCCCTTCTATGCCAGCCAGGGGTAATAGGTACTTGCACTACATGATCCAGACATCTCCATGTCAAGTGCTCTGCAATCTGCAGCTCAGTTAAGACCTTGAGAAGCCTTCATTGACACAATGTCAACACTGACACATAGATGTCAACAGCCACTTGGGTGGTAAAAAGATGCATACAAAGATTCCAAAGTACCCTGCAGGTCATCTCATCAACAGAGGGGAAGGACTATAGTTTTGTTGAGTTTGACCATGCTTCTGGAAGATCTAGCAATACTATAGAAATGAACACTTGCAAGGTCATCTTTGCACTGTGATATGTATCAACTATATAGCTAGCCACTATATGCCACAGGGTAAACCAGGAAGGAGAAAGCTTTCAGGCATCCCACATTCAAGTGGGAGAAAAAAAAGATTAAGAACCTTCTTTCTAAAAGAGCCTGGTAATTTTGCAGGGGTGGCTACAGCAGGAGTACAATGGGTCAAGACAACAGTATCCAGGAAGAGACTAATAGCGCTAAGTCACAGTTGCCATATGAGGAGCACAAGGAACCTTGCATCAGTTTGCCAAATGCCCTGGAGATGCTAGCTTAAAACAAACAGGAAGGGTTTAAAAACCCCAGAATTATGATTTACTAGGTGCAACAGATTGTCTGGGAGACCTGAAACTGAACACAGGAAAGTATCAGCCCATTCCAGAAGGACAAACAACATTGTGTGTTTCAAGGACACAGAGTGCAAGCAGAATGGAAAACTCAAGAGCTACAGAAAGTCCCAGCAGTGCAGAGAAGCAACTCTGGGGACAAAAGGGCAAACTGGAACATACTGAGAGCAAGAACAGTGCAGGCAAGTGATAGTTTTACTCTCAGGAGTGACTCAGTGTGAACAACTGGGGAGAGCAGGGAACGCAACATGGGTGAGGGTGACTGACCCAAAAAGGTTGGGAAGTATTCAGAAAGGTTGAAATGCTGATTTCAGAAAGGCAAAGCACCATAAAGTTTGAGCTTTAGTAAGAGTATCTTGGAAGACTGAACTACAGAAACAAAGAGCAGCAACAGATCTGCTGGTTTCCTGAAGCTGGCTTTGAGCAATCCCTCTTGCTGCCAGGAAAAGGGCTGGAAGAAAGAAAGGTACTAATGCAACTGAATTGTGGTATCTTTGTAGAGTTCAGAAGGAGGAACGGAGACTAGGTTGGATTATCACTGGCAGCAGGTAAAAGCAATCTCACAAGCACAGAATGACAAAGCTGAAAATCCAGGACAGTAGCTTTTGCAGGAACAGTGAGGGCAAGAAACTGTTCTAAGCCATCAGTTCTAAGAGGGAGACATGGCAAGTCCACTGCTCAGACCCTGAATGCTATCAGCTGTCTTGGCTACATGCTGAAGGTCACAAAGGCCAGTGTGAGAGAAAAGCAGCAGCTGATGCAGCACAGCTATCATCAACTACAAAAGGGCAAGGTTTAACCCTCAGGTAAGACAAGAGCAGAGTTAAGGAATACTTTTCCATATGAAGGGTTTCCAAAGAGATGTGCCTGTTAAGCCTTCTCTCAAGGTAGGTTGCTGGGTTCTGGTCTCCAAATACACTCAAGTAGCCTTGGAAGGCTGCAGAGAGGGCAAAAGAAGTGATGTTTTACAAATAGGAGAAAATAAAATATGGGCAGCTACAGATCCCGTAGCTTAGTTTTCATTACCATTAAGTACTGGAGGCAAGCAAGGAAAGGTACAGGAACTAACACAACCTCTTCAGCCCAACCCAGCTTCCCTGAACAGCCAAGCAAAAGACCTTTCTAGATGCAGAAAAAGAGAGATCACTTCTTGATGCTAGACTTTTGATATTTGCTTGCCAATAGCCTCGTAAGCAAGTTAAGAGAGCTTCAAATGACAATGTGATGGGAGAACATCTAGAAAAAGTATATTCAAAGAGTAGTCATAAGTGGCTTATTGTCTGATGGAAGATGCATCAAGTGAGGATTCACAGAGATGGCATTTGGGTCAATCCTAATTAGCTTTTTTACTTAGAGCCAGATAACGAAAAAAGAAACAGGTTTATCCATCATGCAGATGATGCCAGCACAGAAGAGGTTGCCAGTATATCACAGGACAGGCTTTGGATTCAAACCAATCTCGAGAACTTGGGAGATGCAGTCAGAAAAGAAATAAACAACTGAGTCAGTGTGAACACACCATGCCAGAGCTCAGCAGGGCAGACAGCCCCACAGACACAGAAGGGGCAGAGAAGGATCTAGAAGGTATTGTGGGTCACAGCCTGCACAGGAGCCCATGCCCACTGACAGGCATGGTGGGGGGTGGGGGGCATGAGTCCCATGGGTTTTAAATATCTTCATAGAAGATGACTCCACATCCTCTTTTGGCAACCTGTGCCAGTGTTTGATCGCTCTTACAGTAGAAAAGGGGGCTTTGTTCAGACTAAAACAAAGAAGGTTTCAAGGATCTCAACCTTCTCCATATCTTTTGTTACCAGCTCCATTCAGGACAGGTCCGCATTTTCCTTAGCCTTTTTGCTGTTTGTATATTTGCAAAATCTTTTCTTGCCACCCTTCACAGTCCTCACCATATTCAACTCCAGGTCACCCTATCCCTGCAAGACCAGACAGCAATACTACACTCCTTCTAGGTCACTTGGCTCTGCTTCCACTTCTTGTATACCTCCTTTATATGTCTGAGTTCAGTTATGAGCTCCTTGCTCATCCATGCGGGCTTTTGCTTAATTATTCTCAATTCTCTGTCTCCAACTTTGTTTTATGTATGAACACATACTACTTCAAGTCCTCACCTAGGTCTCTTGATGGGAAATAGCTCTGTTACTCTAAGCCATGTTGTCTAAAACCAACCTCTACCCCATCAGATAAATTTTTCAGATGTCACATGGATATTCAGCTCTGCATCATGACATATCTTATACGAGACAACTGTGGCATTTGCCTATGTTTGCTATGCAAGTGGAGCAAATGGAAAAACCACAAAGGAAGTAGTGGTAGCTAAGTCTCCCCTCTTACCCTATTCACCCATTTAAAGCCTTGCTGCACAACATGATATGTTTCAACACCTGCAGTGATAAATAGCACAAACCAGGAACAACCACTTGGTCATGTTTATCCTCAAGTGTTCTTGGTCACATTGCAACCCACAATAGCATTCGTTAACAAGTGTTAGAACATAGTTACAAATTGCAGCAAACACAAATGCTCCGTCAGTGTTATTGCAGACTTCATTAATGATGATCCTTCGCATTTCATCAACAGCCATTCAAGGATCTGAAAACATTTATATGCCTCTGTGAGCCAAGTGTCACACTCCATGTGTGAGCCAGATGTTCACATCATTTTACAACAGAGGGAACGAAGTTCACAGGACTGTCTCCAGACCCCTTTTCTCTCACTGAGTAATCCACTGCCCACCAACTAGTCATAGGGGAATTATCCAATTCAAGGCAAGGCAGGATACCATTATGGTCTCTTTGTTTCCTTGCATTGTCTCTATTCCCCTGCTCCTCATCTTGTGTTTAGATTCTAGGCCTGGAGGGGTACCTCTGAGTGTGTCCACTGCAGCACAGCATGGAACAGAGATGCAACTTAGCACTCGTCAGTCCAGCCATGCAAGTAGTAATGGTACCAGAATCTGGATAACAGAGCTTTTGAATGAGCTCTCCAGCAGCTCCGTGCCTCAAACCATGCCCATTATAGACAGAGCAAGCCCAGGTAATTTCAGTAGCAGCAAAGCCAACTAAGTCCAACATCTCTCCCATTCCAGCCATCTCCCCTGCAGAGCATACAGTGCTTGCACATTGCAGAGCCCTGTCCACCTTCAAAACTTTACACTACCAAGACCCAAAAGGAGAGTCAAGAACTTAATTCCTGCTTTGCAAACTGATCTCTTTAAGGCATTCAGCTCCTCCCTCTCCCCCCAGACCTCACTAGCTGAGCGGCACAAGAGATTCCCTTGCAGTTAAACACCTATGTTTATGAAACCAGAGAGACTGCAGCATCTCTTCTACATCCCTTCTGTCAAACCGCTCCAGCAGCTGCGTCTCTGCATCGTGTCATTTTTACAAGATTAAGGCAAAATCACGCTCTGCTCCCTCTAGTGACAACCTGAGCACATTTAAGCAGCCTGGCCACTACTGACAGCACTACTGCAACACTTGGGTTTAGGCAGAACAGGCAACATTTTCATACAGGACCAACCCTCTGCCACTTATAGTTTATCTCTCATGTCTATGGCATATCTGAACCTACCTTAGTTGCTCTCTCCGGGGCTGCTGCTCTGCAAGCACAGATCTCTCCGAGCGCAAGAGGCTGCTAACAGGATCTGCCGAGCTTCACCCGTCCTCAGTTAAAGTCTAGTCTGAGCTGAGTGTGACCTTAAGGTAAAAGCACTGGGTGCTGCAGTCACCTGGGCAGGGTCATCCCGTGTGCACGCTGCCATTGGCACCAGCTGATCAAACAAAGGCAAGTTCTAGAACTAGAAGCAGCTACACAACAGAACAGCCACAGCTCAAGCCAGATTCTAGCCCCTGCACTCATTCCAGGGACAGCAGGATGTTGATAAACCCAAGTTCAGTCACCGTAAACCAGAAATAAAACCAGATATGACACCTGCATGGATAAAAGCAGACTGAGCTGCGCAAAGGAAACAAATTAGGGAAGATGGAGTTATAACCATTGCTTTTCTACTAATTCTAGACCATCAGTTAGCACAGATGAAGACCTAAGGCTCCGGCTGAACAGGAGTAGCATGTACACAGAGACTGCAACCACCTCACTTCTGAAAGCCCTGATGCAGCAGCAGAACAGCTCTGCACAAGTCCTTCAGACCTGCTTTCCAATAAGTAAGAAACAAATAGATAGCTGAAGAGGAAGAATCTCTGGGAAGGTCCCACAGCCTTGAGGAAAGGGCATGGAGCCTGGGAAGCTGTAAGAGAAGGGCAGGACACCTGCAAGCTTTGAGTTGAACAGCACATACACAGGGGGATAACAGCACCACAAAACCCCACCAAGCACTGTGAGCAACCCTGGATTGAGCGCATCTATCCCACTGAGCGTGTCCCCCTTTACTGCATAGCCAGGACCTCACTTTGCTGTGCACTCCCACACTGAGTGGACAAGGCAGAGACCAGCAGCTCTGGCCACCAACAGCCATTCCCACCACAGCTTCTGCAGGGCAAGGTGTTGGGCCCACCAGTGGAGGTGAAGAGGACCTCAAATGCTAGGGCAGCAAGGCTTACATGGCAGGTCAGAGAGCACAGAAACAGGAACGGAGAGACTTCTGTCACCCACAACCACTCCTGGGAACTACAGCAAAGGAGGGTGGGGTGCCAGGTGGGCTTATTTAATGCCATTTAATTCTCACTACAACAGATGTTTAAAATTAATTAAGTCCATCACAGTGCTGTAGCATCCCTCTGCCCACTGCAGATAGGAAGTCTTGAGCAGAGCAAGGTGTAGCCAGGTGTACTTGATATTCATCATGGGAGCAGGAGATCACATCTACTGGACTAAGTGAGAGGAGACCAAATGAGGAGGTGACACTGTGTGCCATGTGCTGGCTGCTATAGTGACAGGGCCAGCATGTGATATGCTGAGTCCTAGCAAGGCAGAGCAGGACAGCAAGAAACAGAGTCCTCGCACACCCCTGATGCACTAGCTCTCAGCAGGACATGTGAGACTCACTGACTTCTAATGAGGAAAGGTCAGCATACACTGCTCTGGCTCCTAGCAGGACACAGCTGCAGGGCATGCACACACTTCTGGAGGGACAAGTGGAACCCATTAGGTCCCAGCAGGACACATGTGACACACTGACTCCAGCCAGACAGGGCTAATGTGAGATGCACCGGCTCCTCCCTGATGCCCTGACTGCCAGCAGGATGCGTGTGATGAGCTGACCCCCAGCAGCACACTGCTGGCTCCCAGTGCGACTGAGCCCCATAAGATGCACCAGCTCCAGCTGGACACAAGGGAATCTGATTCCCAACAGGGAATGTGCAGTGCCAAGATCCTCAGTGGCACACCAACTCCCAGCAGGACACAGGCAACACAACAACTTCTCACAGGGCAGTGCCAATGTGCAAGGCACCAGCTACCAGCAGAATACATGCAAAACACACAGAATCCCAGCAAGGCAAAGCCAATTTGTGACACACAGTCTCACCAGAGCATGTGTGCTGCAACGACTCCCATCAGGACACACGGAATGCACCAACTCCCAGCAGGGCAAAGCCTGCTGGTGATGCACCATGTCCCAGCAGGACATTGTGATGCAGTGACTCCTGATGATGCAGGACACTCACAGTGCACCAGTTCCCGGTGAGATGCATGCAACGCAGAGACTCCCAGTGTGGCCAGGTCACTGTGTGAGGCACAGATTCCTGGCCTAATGTGTAAAGCACTAGCTCTTAGGACAGCCGGCGCTGTGTGAGAGACACTAGCTCCTAAATGACACGCCAGCTTCCAGTGGAAAAGAGATGGTGTGCAACTGCTCCAGGTCCAGAAGAGCCAAGGGCTCTGCGCTGGCACTGGAGGGGTGCAGGGGCTCGCCAGGCTGCGTGGCTGGGGGGACAGGGACACCATAGCAGGGCTCCCAGTGCCACCTAGTGGGGGACAGGAAAGGCTCAGGGGCCACCCATCCCCAGCACCTGGGTGCCAGCAGACCTTTCCCATCCAGGCCAGACCTGCCTGTCTCCAGCAGCACCACAGTCTCATGCCTGGGACCTCACACACCATCACGTCCTGCCAGCTCTGCTCCCACCATTCCTCATCCTGTGTCCTGGAGGTTGTTTAAAGCACTGCCATGGGAGGAACAGAGGAATTGACTACAGCCTCCATCCTCCATGGGGTGAGCACAGAGAAACCTGGTCAGAGATACAGAGCTTCTGCCCATGAGCTGTAGTGTCCAGAAAGCATCAGAGCCACTCTTGTAAGAAGTTGTTTCAAGAAAGGCCCCCAAAAGCATTACATCTTCTGATGTACACACTAATGATAGATGCATTTCCTTTTATCTGCACAGCTCCCTGTGAATTATCCCTCATCTGTGCACATTAACTCTGACGCAGTCATGCATGTACAAAAGTGCATCACAGACACCTCAGCCAAAGAAAACACTGGCACAGCAAACAGCTTGTGTGACTGCACGAGTTTTATTTTATAGGCTGTCCTGGGTTCAGCAGCAGCAGTCATTTTTCTCCTTCTTAGTAGCTGGTGCAGAGCTGTGTTTTTGACTTTCAGCC
>WYDI02022622.1:20725-49302 GCA_009867235.2 Psittacus erithacus | reverse complement strand
CTTGCTCCAAGCCCCTGTGTCCAACCTGGCCTTGAGCACTGCCAGGGATGGGGCAGCCACAGCTTCTCTGGGCACCCCAAGGCTTTGGGGGCAAGAACAGGCAGGGCTGGGCACACAGGGGATACCCCCACTCCTGCCTGGCCAGGTGTGAGCCCCCAAACCCCAAAGAGAAGGCAGATCTCATCCCCCTGCCCATGGGGCTCACAAACTCACCAGCACAAGGCCTCTGGGGGTCCAAGTCCTGCACCCCAGGGACACACCAGCAGCAGGGATCGTGGCCAAGCACCAGCAGGACCTGGGCTGCTCATCTGTGCAGAGAGAAGCATCAGGAACAACAGCAGGGGTACAGCAGGAGCCTGCATCCCCCTTTCCCTAGCACATGGGTCTGTGCCCAAACCCAGGCCTTGGGTGTCTGCTCCCACAGCAGCAGTCCTGTTGGGATGCAGAGGGATGTCACAGCCCTCACCCTGCTCCCATCCCACACAGGACCTGGAAAAACACTCACTCAGGCAGGGTGCCTAGTAATAAATTTATTGTATTTTATTACATATTCCCCTTTTTGCACTTAATTCCAATTCCTCATATTCAAACTCTTCTTTCTGAAAGAAAATGACTTTTAACATAAAAATATAAATTCTGCATATTAAAAGTGCATACACCTCGAATAATAAACCATACAAATAAATAATAAAAGGCATTGACACAGTCTCATGCACTTGTCCTCAAATAATTTAAAAGTTATGGTACAATGTTGGGTCCCGAGCACAGCCAGCCTGCTTCCCCAGTACTGTACAGCTCAAAAACACTAAAATAGAGGAGAATATCAAAGTGTGGGGAGCCCCACGGCCCAGGTTGGTGTACAGCGACGTGACATGCAGTCGTCAGAACTGTAGATATTCCAGTGTAAAACCTGACATTGTGCCCAGAAGAGAAACTGCGTTTGCATCAGGACTTAAAATTCAATTTTAACCAATGGTGAGGCACAGTTGGTGAGCAAACCTGGACAAATCAACACGTGGAAGGCCACAAGAAAATAATCTAGCTGCTTGTAGCCTGGCTTCCCTTGTGTCAGCCCACCCAAGGCAATGTAGCACCTAGAAATGGTTTCTTATTGCGCTGCACAAATGCCACCCGCACTTAACGCCAACCTCCTCGCATCGTGTTTTGTGCTGCAGGGCCTCGAGTGAAGCGGGACTGGTGCCTCCACTTAGTTTTAATCTGTGCCTTTAAAACACTGGCTGCAGATACATCCAGCGCTGCCGCCCTTAAAAAACCAGAAGACTCCCTAAACCTTCAGCCCCAACATAGTCAAGGTACAGGTCTTAAGGTGCTTTTCTTTTACAGAACAAAGCTCCTTATAGTAAATGCTTGACGGTGCTTTTGTTACAGAAACCATGTTGTCCTTCCATCTCACCACAGATTAAAACTAAATTTCAGTTCCCTCCACAGATAACATCAGATACCGCCAAATTAGTCTGGATTAGGAGGCAAATGACAGAGATACAGGAAAAAAGAAAAGAAAGAAAACAGGAAAACTATTTGGAATGTTGTTTTGAAACCCTCTCCATGCTGGCTGCTCACAGGGGATGGGCATAGAGCCCATGGGGAGCAGGACCTGGAGCACACCAACACCCTGAGCACAGAAACTCAATGAAAACCTCTGGGTTTAGGTGCTCATGTGGGTAACAGGCAGAGCCTCTGCTCCCAACGCAGAATGTGTCCTTACAGTGTCATGGGAAATGCAGGCTATGGACACAACATGGACGGGGTTTCCCTGTTAAATAAAGAGAAAACAATACAAGACAGAAAACCAGCTTGTTCTCATTTCAGCGCTCCGGATCCCTCTGACGTTGTGCTACACTCCAGCCTGGTCAGTAATGCAGAATCCTGCGAAGGAAAGGATCAAAGATGTGCAAACAAAGCAGGAACCTGGGGCCATGCTCCTATGTGCCGACACCACGAACAGAAGTCAGGCTCCAGCGGCGCTCCGGAGCCCGGCACCAGCCGGGAAGCACAGCTGGTGCCTGCAGCAGCGCTTGCATAGTCCAGTGCATGCGGTGGGAGGCGGGAGCTGCCATGCACAGCTTCGCTGCTGAGACAGGATGGGTGCTCATGCTTCAGCTTCAGTTTGGAAAGCAAAGAACCCCGTAGCTGAGGTGATGAGGGCACTTACAGTGGAACAAGTGTTCTGTAATTAAGCTGCTAATTGTCTATCCTAAGCGTCTTTTTTCTTTATTTAGCCATATTTGATAAGTTTGACAGGGTTAACAATTTATACACCCAAAGTGAGACACAGGTTACAGAGAACTGCAGGCACCAAATTGTCTATCAAACGTGATTAATACAAATAAAAGGTGCCTCTTTAATACACGTCATTGAAAATGTGCTTATAATTTGTATACTACTAAACACTATCGAAAAGACACAGCCCAGAAAGGGGTAAAAAGAATTTCCCTCTGTGACTCCAGCAGGAACCTGGCGCTGGGATGAAGATGCTGCTTCCCTGCACCCCCGGGGCCACTTCCAGGAACAGGAGCAAGTGTCAGACTGGGGATGTGGTTGGGATAGCAGTTACATGTGGCTGACAAAGGTGAGCTCAACCCGAAGTTGATCAGAAACACATCACGAAACCCTTTGGAGGGCTGGCAGCCTCCTTCCCACGGAGCTCACACATGCTCCAAGCACAGGGATGCTGCTGGGCCTCCCCCTTTGAAGCCATCTTCCCACCAGCATGAGGTACCCAGCCAACCTCTGCCCCCAGGTCACCAGATGGGGGTCCTAGGCTCCACCAGCCCCAAGGCAGCCACACCAGGGGCCATTCCACATGCCCCACACTGTGCATGATGGGCAGAATGGAAAGTGCTTCGGGAGCCAAATGTGAATTTTAAAGAAAAGAGGTGACCGTGTACAAGCGGCTGCTGCAGAACAGCCTCGAGCCTTTGCTGCTCTAAGGATCAACGCACAAAGCCAAGGTGATGCTGACATCTAGGACTTGGAAGATCCCTCTCTGGAGTGTTCCCTAGTACCATGCCACATCCTTACATCTGGACAATACAATACACATGGACAGGAATTCCTGTGCATGAAAGGGCTACCAAATAAGTCTGCTGTAAAGCAAGGAGAGAAGATTGATGATGCTTTTCCCCAGATCACTGCAGTAACCTACATTCAGCTTTAGGAAGATTTACTCTACATCACTGATGGAGCCATGACTTTACCAGCAAGGAGGCTTGGTTCTACACAATGAACATCGCTGCTTCCTGGACCCACACTCTCCAACTCCTTCCTGCGCAAGGCAGCACATGCACCATTGGAATGCGTGATATCAAAAGCAGGGATGCAGAAGGGCAGCACACCCTGTTTTCCAGACTGCTTCACTACAGGACTGACACAGCCACAGAACAGATCCTGCATGGGCATGCTGCACTGCTTTTAACATCAGCTGCTGGAAGCCAGGACCTCCTATTCCCATTTTGTCCACACAGGAGCTCTACTGCCCATTCTCATGCCCCAGATGCAAAGAGACGGAACTGGTGTTCAGCTCAAACTCTGGTTTGGACACAGCTTCAGATTTCCTCCAGCCCAGGAGCAAAACCACCTCAACAATCAAACACCAGCTTTGACTTTAAACTTCTCCAGGGAACGATGGCAGGAAAAGAAAATGTCATTTGATATAAATAACCTTTCACAAGTGTCCCATGGCAAAACACCCAGAGAACCGGGCTCTGCCTAGGAAAACACAAACCCGAGTTTGCACCAGCTACCAGCATTACATTCTCGCTACAAGAGCTTTTAGAAGAGAAGAGCCAACGCAGAGCACAACCTTAATACAAATAAATCTTAAACAAATACTCCAACATCAACATTTCAGGGAGTAATTTAAGAACTACAATGTGAAGCAAGTCTTATCTGCTCTGCTGGACATAACAAAGAATAATCCAAGAATAATCCAAGTCATACAGTTAAGAAGCAAGTAATGCAATCTTGTTGCTGCAATGAGACTGAAACAATGCCTGGGAGAAGAAATGCATCAAGAGATGGTTGTGTTCAAGTTTAAAAATACAGTCCAGGGCGCAGAGGCCAGCACACTGGTAAAGCACGCAGGTTGCTGGCATGCTGCTGGGCTGCAGGAAGGTAAGTGCTGCAGAAGGGCATGGGGACAGAACAAGGGCTGCACTGCAGGCGGGCTCACTGTCACACACAAGCCACCCCCAGCTCAGTGTCACACACACGCTGCCTGTTCTCTGGAGTGCCAGCTCCCCTCCAAAGCCTGCTGCAGATGTGCGGCGAGCTGAGTACAAGTGATCACAGAGCAGCAAGGTGCCCAGCAGACCTCCGTGAAAGGCTTCTCGGGCTCACCAGCACATCAGCTCAAGGGAGGAGGTGGCACAGACTAGCTCAGAGTCACTACCTGGCTGAGGGCTCTTTGCTACACCAAGAGAAGAGATGCACAAACAGATCTGTCCACCAGCAAAGCCGAGGGAAGCTCTGCCACAATGGACTGGACAAGAGACAGAGCCCGCGTTCAGAAGACAAGCGTGCCCAGCACACTGCCCATCGTGACCTACACAGGATCGCTGCTGAACATAAAGGAGAGGCAGCACTTTGGTAAACAAAAATAAATACACCACACAGACAAAAGGAGTTGAGGAATCCACCTTTCAGGAGGAATCGTAAAGAACTTGAGGAATCTCCCCTGTAAGAAGGGCATGTAAACAAAGACGTCACCAGATGTAGTGTTCAAACCCTGATAGACCCATCCACAGGAGGCTGGGGAGTGGTTCCAAGGGACGTGTGGAAGCCAGACCCACAGGGGAAGGTGAATAGTGTGCAAGGGCAGGGATACAGCAGCACTCAGAGAAGTGAAAACTGCCCCATGGCGTTTGGTACAGCCCCTCCAACCCCATGAGAGGCTGCCTCAAAGCACGCTCAGAGAAGGCGGAGAAGACAAGATGACACTTGGCTTATCTAAACATCACTGCTCCAAGTAACGGGTGCTACACTCACACCACCAAGATTAAGTACCTGAGCACTTCAGGAAATGCCTCTCGGGAGTTTGAACAGGGGTCCTACAGCATCACCCACCCCAGGGTCAGGAAGACAGCTCTCCTACAGCACTGCCACCACCTCCCACAGGTACCAGGAGCTGGCAACCAGCTGCTGCACAGTGGTTTCTTCTGTTGCTCAGTACAGTGCTTCAGAAGAGAGAAAGTAATTAAAGAGGAAAGGGTAGAGGTTGCCTCAGGTATGGACAGAGCAGAACTCTTTGCAGACATAGCAACAAAAAATGCAGATTACATTTCATGGAGGAAAAAAAACCAACACCCACTTTCAGCTGCTGGAATGCAAAATGAACTGGTACAGACACACATGGACACACAGGCACCTTTCTGCCCATCCACTAATGCTAGTCCCTCCTATACTGGCTGAGTATATACCTGAGAAACAACATTAGTGTTGAAATATTGCCCTTTAGAAAGCTTGAAAATGGAAGGGAGCAGGGAGAGGGGGTCAAGAGAGAGCATAAGAAGCGGCAGTCTCTCCTTTCCAGTTTCCTTCGCATCCTCCCCAGCTCAGAACAAGGCCACACACCAGCGTGGACACAGCCTGCTCAGAACAAGACCAAAGGCATATCAGTTCACAGCTCTACAAAGCACATTAGTGTCAGTACAACTGGCTTTCAGATTCCCGACCTCGAATCTGAAGGAAGTTGTTGCATTTTCTATAAAGAGACTCCTGTACAAGTGCTATGGGACAGCTGCATTCATGTTCAACAACTCCAGCTATACTACTTGCATCAGTGCTGGCTGCCTGTGGCTATTTGGTTTGATGGCAGAATCAAAAGGCGCTTTAACAACTTGCAGTTAACTTCTCCTCAAAACAGACATTAGGCACATGAACAAAAAAACAAGAGCTCAATAAATTAGCTTCTCAGCAGAAGAAAAGACACCTGGATTGCAGCATTTCACTGAGGTTCCAGAGAAGGCCGTACAGACACCTGCATGCTGGAAGGTAACCTTTTCAGTGGCTTGTCAGCAGCCTGCTTGCCACTGGAAGGAGGAGACTGGAGTCCGGGATCTAGCTGGGAAGACTTGGACTTGCGACTGGATAGCAGAGAATGTTTGCTGGGGGCAGTGTCTTTAGGGACAAGTTTTTCTTTTGCAGTAAGGTTGGCATTGGTTTGGGAGGCTGGTGGGACAACACCTTTCTCTGATTTGTCTTCCAGCACGTTTTTACTGCCTGACTTGGAACTGCCACTCCCTGTCTTTTTGGAGAGCATCGTGGTCTTCCCCAGGTCTGCTGACCTCCGCGTCTCCTTCTGCCTTAAGGCAGATTTAAAGAAAGACAACCCCTTCTCCTCTGATTTGCTGTCCCTCTTCAGGGCAGAGCGCACACCCACGTTTGGAGACCGCAGGTTAGCCATGGAGGAGCTCCGCACGTGCTTGCTGTCCACTGCCCGGCTGTCGCTCCTGGAGTGGCTGATCCGCGGGGAGCTCGTTCTCGAGCTGCTGGTAACGCTCGTCTTATCCGACCCCAGGCTTAGCTTAGAGCCCTCCCTGCTGAGGCTTCGGTCTGAAGTCCGGCTCTTCCCAGCAGAAGAGCCCTTAGTCAATGAGCCCGATGGGGTTCTCTTGGCAGCTGTGGAGTATGGAGATGAACCTGGCCTTTGCTTCTGCTGGGCCGATGGGACAGCCACCTCAAGGGGCTTCGTGCTATGGTCCTTCCTAGATTGAGTGGGAGCAGGAGAGCCATGGCGTCCGCTGGCCCTGGAGGAGTCCGTCTTACTTCTAGACCGGGACACTTTCTGGGCACTCTTTAGTGGAGGAGGAGAAGCATGAGAGACTTTGGCCTCTTGCGTAGATAAGACTGTCCGTCCCTTCCCCAAACTTTTGTCTGGCTCAGAAACTCCCTTGGAGCTGTGAAACTTCTTAGGAGTGCCATCTGCCTTCTCTGCAGCCAGCCCTGTCCCACTGGGGACTTTCACCTCCTTGACAGGAGAGCTATCCACAGAATCACTCTGATCAACAAAGGCAATTTGATTGTTGTTATCAAAAGCGTCCAAAGCAGGGTGATTCCTGTCTGGCTGCACAGAGCTTTTGCCATACTCATCTGAAAGATCTGAGCTAGATGTCCTTACAACAGCCTCTTCCCTGAACGCCCCTTCCATGACAGCCAAAGGAGCCCTGCGAGTCGTCCTGTGCTCTCGCCGACTGCCATCGCAGGGCTCCAGGTAGCTGCTAGAGAGGTTCCTCAGGCTGCCAAAGCAGGAGGTGGAGACTTTATCATCAGCAGCCTCCCCGATCTTCTCCAGGGTGGAAGCAGAGGTGTGCACCGGGGAGTCTCCAGAGAAGCGCGATGGTGAGTTGGAGCGCAGCTGCAGCTTCGCAGAGAGGGACCAGGAGGGCCTGACACCATTCTCACTCACTGCCAGCGGGCTGGTGACAGACGATCGGGATGACAGGCTCTGACGCTGGACACTTCGCACAAAGGGACGAGTTGAAAATCCTCCTACAGAGAAAGAGACACCTCAGTGCGAAAGCTGAGCCCTGCCTGTCCCAACCATCCACAGACACCGCTCCCTGTGTCCGACAGCCCACCTACGCCACACTGCTTGCCTCCCCATGCCTGCTGCAGCCACAGCTTCTTGCATGAAAGCTGACTAAGGAGTTCAACAACAGTTACTTGCTAGTGGCAGCCTGTAACTAAAACCCCAGATTTTCCTCTCATCCATGAGCAGCACGAGACCAAACACAGGTTTTGTACCCTGGAAGTCCTTGAAACTAGCCATGAGCTCAAACTCAAATCAAAACTAAGATTACACTCCCAGAAGTGCATGTATTTGTCTAAAAGACACAAGCACAAGTCCTTGAGAGGTTTCGTTGACAGCATTTCCTTTCTTTGAAAGGCTTCTTAAGGTTCTGTCCCGCTCTTCTCCACCCTTTTATACCAGAGAAAAGCTCACCTGCACCAGAACACATCTGCCAGAACCCACAGTGCCTGCCTCCCCAGCTGCTAGAGTAACTGTTCCTTAAACTACGTATTTTGCAGCTATTTTAATAGGGATTTTGTAGCAGAAACAGTGGCACAGTGGCCCCCATGCACTGCAGTGCTGATACACACCATCATCTTCACTCCTTTCCCCAGTCAGCTCTACCGATTCCGAGAGCGAAGCCAGGGACGTGCGCCGTGACGAGGCTGCTGAAGCGATGCTGGGCTGCTTGCTGCCGGGCAGGCGGCTGACCCAGTGCTCACAGAGCGAGGAGCTTGTGGAGCCTGCAAGGAATGAGGCATGGACATCAGGCCAGAACACGGGAAACATTGGAAGGACACTGAGAGCTGGGTACGTACCCACATGGCACCAGCTTCAACAGGCACCCGGAGTCTGGAGCTGGCTGACACAGCCACGGCACCCAGCTACTGCTGAGAGCAAGTCTCCGCTTGTATAAATTAGTGCGGCCGTAAGCGAAAGACAGAATGGCACCCAGCCCAGTACACTGAATCAACAGCAGCAGTGCAACAGCAAGCAGGCAGAGGGCAGTCCCTGAGCTGCCACAAAAACACAGTGCAAACATTTTCCTTCCCAAAGGCAGCTGCATCCACCCCCATCTCCCCCAGGATCAGTTGCTGCCCACCACAGAACAGCAGCTCTGCTGGAGGGAAAGCGACTGTCCCATTTCATGTCTTAGTTTTGACAAGGGTAGCTCTGAGCAGCACTGCCCACGAGATGGAGGGGGGTTCCCCATCTCCACAGCCCCTTTGACACAACTATCCCCAACAGAAGAGGTGGGAGTTTCCTGTGGCCCCTCTGCACAGCAGCAGGCTCAGAGAAGCCTCACCAAGCTCTGGTACAGACAGAAGGGGCTTAAACTGGGTAGAAAATCCTTCAGAAGAACAAACTGCCCATGAAAGACAAACCACCACCACTCCCTGACAGTGCCAGCAGGGCTTACCTGCCACAGAGCTGTTGGCAGACCAGGATGGGATCGCTGTGCGCCTCTGGTAGAAAAGAATGTAAGCTGTCTGCTTGCAGACTTCGTTTTCAGGAAGTTGCTGAACATCACTGTCATCAAAGCAGTACCACTGGCCATCAACTGAGTTTTTGCAATATGCTGAGAGGAAAAACATGACTATTAGACCTTCCTCACTCCTGCTACTGTCAGGTTTGCTGTATGATAACTTACACTTGACCCTATCTGCTATGATGGACTCGGAGGGAAATGAAACAAACAGATTTATTCATGTAATGCATCCTCTTCCAGTCTAACTGATGGGGGCCTGAGGCCATCAGAGTACAATAAACAGCTCCCATTCCAGGATTTTTTTTGTCCAGCATCACTGCTCAGAACAGGACACCATTACAGTACATCAGAGAGCAAAACTGGACACGTACATTCTGGGACTGCTGTGTGGAGTCATACAAATCCTAAGACCCACCAAGCCACTCTGTCTGTCTCTGGCTGCTCTCAGAGCTGTTGGAACAAGCTCAGAGGAGTTCAGAAACTGGCTGCGCACACAGGCAATGTGCAAATACTTCCTGTGTCTAACAGCCTCTTGCAATCACGTAAGTTCTGCTTGGAGTGGCCAGGAGCATTTCTGAAACATGAAAGGCCAGTTACATTATTCTGAAGGAAAAAAAGTAGCCGAGAAAGAAACATACAGTACAAGATTTGGGGTTAACAGGCATTATTCCATTCCTCAAAGTCATAAAAGCCACCCCTGCAGTACTACACAGCCAGCCCTTATCAGCTGGGTTAGGTCCTTTTGCCAAGAAAGATGAGGAAGTTACGGACACTCAAACGTCAATGTAAGAGTTTTCTTCCTGAAAGGATCCACCACACATGACATGGCAGGTACTTGCCTGTATAGTGTCCTCCCTGCATGGTGCCATGATGATTGCAGACAGCATACAGGTCATAGATATAGTCCTCAGGATCCCTCCCAAGACCGTAGGGCCTCCTCCAGGGTGACCAGTGAGACGGCAAACTCCAGCTGCTCTGGCTGCGTTTAACAACGTGAGGAGTCATGTCCAAACCACTCAGGGGGAACTTAATCATGTTCTGAAGTTTCATCCTTCGGTCTCCTTCCTGTGTAAACAGAAAGGCATGAGCTGCAGTGGCAGCACGGCCACCATGCCTGAAGGAAACAGAAATCCAGGACAGGAATATGCAGGGCAGAAAAGGTGGTGTAGCCAGGTTCCCCTGGCTGAGCAGCAGGCCTCGATGCATCCTTACCTGTCGAAACCTTTTGAGATGTATGATAAGAACATCTGGTAAGGTCCAGAGGCTCAGTGTGATGCTACCCTGCTGCAGTTGCTTGCAGTGTGGGCATCGCCATGCATCATCTGGGGCAAGCTACATGGAAAAGGAAGGAGTGTGTTTTAGTTTTCACATTCTAAGGCAGCTTTAAGCTGTCAAACATCTCTTCCCTCACTTCTGAAAGAGGAGACAAGACAGGCTCCAAATTAAAGCTCAGTCATGGGTCCACCTCTAGGACCATCCCCTTTTACAGCAGATCAGAGACCTCTGGCAATGAGATGCAGATCACTCAGCGCACCAGGCAAGGGCCAGATCAGACCCATCTGCAGTCTGCTCCTGCCACGTCAACCTCCTCCCACCACGAGCAGAGCTAGAGGAGGACAGCAGCCACACTGCTGGGGAAATGAGCTCAGTGGGCACTGCACTGGGTGCAGTGGTCGAGGGTCCCACTCAGTGGGTTTGACCTGAGCCCACCCCAGGCCTGCTCAGGCTTGGAAACACACAGCTGCTCCAAGACAGAGCAGTAAATTCCAGGAGAAGCCACACTGTTCTAACCCTTTACCATGTGTGCCAGAAAAAGACATCGTTGGCTCACAGGGAGGAAACTACAGAACAGAGGAGTGAGTTCTATCAACATTTGGACAAAAACCCCCAAAACAGCACCTCCCACAGCTTCCTCCTTAATGCAGAGAATCTCTGTTAGCAGGGCTGGTAACTACTGTTGTGTTACAGAACTGTTCTCTTGTCTCAACAAATCAGTGTTTGCAGAAAACAGCTTCTCTGCTGAGTGTGGGAGTTGGTGCAGCACGTGGACAAGCCAGGCCTCCCGAGTCCTGTCTTGTCCCTACCTGTTCCTCTTTGGTGTACAGTTGGAAACACTGAGATAAAGTGCAGGTCTGAGGTTGGTGATGAAGCTCTCTCTGCTGGCGGACACTGTCAGAGTCTGGAATATATTCCTCTTCAGTGTTCACAAACAAGCTGCATCAGGGAGACAACACATTTACCAGCACATCCACCCAGCAGCCCCAGTCTATGACCACAGGGTGCAGCCTGAGGGGTCTCCTGTTTGCTGAAGGGTGCAGAATCCACACAACCACGCAGCATCACTCTTGAGGTGAACACACTTCAAGGATTTCTATTTTATACTTACTAATCTTTAGTTTCTTTGTCCCATTCCACCACTAATTTCACATGAGCAGTTCCCCCCTGTCCGCATGATTTCAATGCCCTGCAGAGAGGAGCAGACATAAGTTAGACCATCTTTCAGTCTGAAGTCTACTTTATCTTTTATATGCATGACTTCGCTCGCCCTCCATCCTTCTTCCACTCCCACACAGCTCAAGTTTGCAAAGGAGTACAAGGAATTCATACAGCAAAGAACACGGCAGAGCTGGCAAACTGCATTACCCAGTACTTTGGTTCTGGGAACAAACAGACACTTATTTACAGCACAGACATCCACAGATTTCTAAAGAATAACACACTATAAAGAAGTAAAATGGTTGGAGTAAAACCTCCATTGTGTTCTCCATTCAGAAGAGGACAGACTCCAGATGCCATCACACGCACCACTGAGAATCCTCACACAGCTTCTTGAGGACACTCAATCGCTTCCATGCTCCTAATGGCCTGTGAAGTCCATTCCACACATCCACACCACCACCACCCCTTCCTGCATGGCTGCACATGCAGTCCCCAGCTGACAAACCTCTCTCCACCCCTGAACGAGCTCACCTTTCCACTGTTGGGTGGCAGAGGGGTCGCTCCTCCTGAGGTAGCAAGTATGTTATGCCCACAACACTGACCACTCGCAAGCTGAAAGGGCAAACCTGCAACAAGGAGCAGAAGTCATCTGAATGGCTCAAACCCAGCTTACCCAAATGCAAACCTACTCTCAGCCTGGCTGAGGTGTTCTTTGTCCTAGAACGTGTGTTTTATGTGAGAAAGCAAATTCACAAGGTCTCAGTTATACCCAAGCAGCTACCAGAGGGGTACCCAACAACTCCTCAATAAGGACCCAAGCAGACACCCCTCTGCTCTCAGAGCAGGGTCTCATCAGAAAGACACCATCACCAAGTAAATGTTTCAGCTTTTCTTTAAGGCAAACACCAGCAATCAGTGGATTCCAGTGCAGACACCAGCACTAATCTCTCAAGTATTTCTTGAAAATAAAAAGGTGAAGCAATTTCTTCCCCTGATCATCTAAACTTACTTGTCCCTTTTACAAACTGATAAAAGCACCAAAGAGGTGGAATACCAGATCTGGATGTCATTGCATAAAGAAGTATTGGGAAGCTCTCAGTTCAGTGTGTGCAGCATGATCATCACTGCAGGTAACTGGCTTCCACCCCTTCAGTCCCTGTCACAGAGCTGGAAGTCTCTATCAGAGAGATCTGCCTCACCTGCAGGCAGGCTGCAGGCCGCAGGAAATACTGCATCTTCTCCAGGATTTCCTTCTGCAGAATATCCCAAGCAATTGTTTTTTCCAAATGCAACACAAAGGGCAAGCCGAACCTATGGGAAGCAGAAGCAGTTGAGGCAGCAATTAAAAGACTATTCTGTTCAGCAATTGATCCCCAGACACTGACAGTGCCACTCTCCTCATTCAGCACTCTTTGGATGAACACTTCTCTCCAGGAAAGAGGTGCTTAACTTTGGGATAACACTGTCAACAGCTGCCCATGAAGAGGGGCCCTTCCAATGGGCTGCAGTCCTGCTCCTTGCTCACACAGGCTCAGGCTAAAGAGCTTTGTGACCTGCCTGGGATAATGTTTTGTGAAGCAAACTTGAGCAGCTGAGACAGTTCCAAGTTTGCTGTTGGTACAAATGCCTTTGCCATGGTCATATCTCACTTCTCCCCACCCCGTTTGGCTCCAATTAGAAACTTCCGCACATCACAGATATGGTCGGACGTGCTTGCTGCTCTCTGGAAGCAGACAGCTTACAGAGAGGTGGCACATCTTCCAGCTGCTCTGCACTCACCACTTCCCACTAACACAGGACTATTTGAAGTTCATCAAAATGAGGAGTATTTTTCTGCATTCATGAATGGTTTTTCATCAACGCGCTCTTTAGCACCCAGTGCAAGCTAGGAATGCAAGCTGCTGCTCCTTCACCTTGTGTTTTCACTAAACGGTGAGTAAGCCCCAGGTAAACTAAGGATGCAGCCAGAATAGCAGCTCTAAGTGAAGCTGCCACTCACCTTTTGCTCTGCTGCCCAGTGCACGCTCGGTTACACACCAGCAAGACAATCTTGTCATTCGCTGCTGGTTTAGGAGAGGACTGCTCCAGTTTTCCAGACTTCGCTGTTCCTTGAGAGTAAGATATTGTTCGGGAGTGCTCAGTGCCACATTTCAAGTTATTCAGGTTATTGTTCACATGTATTCCTGAAAAATGAGGGGGAAGGAAACGTCTTATGTCATTTGCTTTTAGTGCTCTGATGCCCCCACTCAGGAAACCCTCCCTGGCCTGCAGAGGAGCAGGTCAGTATGGGATCAAGACCACTTTTGCCACTTGCATGAAGGCTGCAAAGAGCAATTACTTTTCACAGTGACTCTTTACAGAAAGAAACTGAATGGCAGTGCTCACCTAACTGACTTTCCACAGCACTTTGTATGTACAAGCACTCATGGCTTTGCCTGCAAGAAAAGCTGAAGTGACACAAACCCTACTTATGATTTCCAATAATAAAATTTGCTTTTGATTATGCTCTATCCACCCAGGATGCAATTACTTCCTTTCAGAGGGAGATGCAGAGAAGCTGAGGCTTCTGAGCTTTGAAAGAGGAAGTATTTGTTCATTCCTAAGACTGTTTATTCATCACTGGCAATCTGATTTTAAATAACACAATTTCAATGGCTTCAGCTGGTCTCCAGCAGGTCTTTAAATTAAGCCTGACAACAGATTTCACATTAAAGCAGCCTGGCATGCAGAATCAGCCTGGGAAGTGGAAGAAAGGAGTGTACATGGCTTCTTGATAACCTCCCTGCTGACACCACCATGAAGTCTGCTGGAATGAAGCTGGACAAAGTCAGAGATGAAATCAATACACCAGAACACCAGCTACTTGTGGGACTTCTGTTCTCAAGTATATCCTTTTCCAAAACAAGCCTCTCTCACACACACCTTAGGTGGGCATTAAGCAGAGCTATGGACTTACCTCTCTGACTGAGGATACCCTCGGGCCTAAATATCTCTGGGGTCTCAAAGGCAAAAATGCAGTCGCTTTCATGAATGGTGTCCAGGTCATCAGTGTCGCAGAAGGAACGGTGAAACCCATCGTAGTACATCTCTGTCAGCACGATCTAGAGCCAGCAGAAGCAAACCAGAACCATTAAACCACCCCTGCCTGGTCCAGCTGAGCTGCCCCATCCCTACTAAGGGATTGCATTCCTCAAAACTTCCTGGCACTGGCCAGGAGCAAGGACCAGGGAAGAAGACTGACACAAATGAGAAGCTGGGGCAAAGGCACCACATGGAGAGTTTTTTTTTAGTGGGATCAGACAGCTTTCCTGAAGCTCTTCCTACAGGGGAATTCACCATAGATGCTCGACAGTTCCCTCGCTGACAGCATGCATGAATACCTGTGCGATCAGGAATGTCTGCATGCTCCACTGATGGCTATCCCAACATCACTAGGTTTCAAGAAGCCCATGTGCAGGGAAAAGCATGATCCAGGTTACCGCCACCCTGCTTCACGGTCGGAATTTCAATTCCTACATCCCCAACATGGTACAAAAGCCATTCACTCCCTCCTGTTGAAGGGAGGGCACCCGGTGACAGGCCCAGCCCATTACCTGCTCTGTGGGTATCTTGGTTTCTGAGGACACAGCTTCCCGTAGCCTGGCCACCGTCCCCGCCACGGGCACAGCCACGCCGATGCGCATGCAGTGAGAGCACTTGCCCTGGTACACCACGGTCACGTAGAGCGGCCTGCGGAGAGCAGGGAGGCACTCACACCCTGCAGCTTTGCTCTGCATCCTTATCTTTGCCCTGAACTTATCTGGATTCTTTTTCCCTCCCTGAAGCTTTTTCCTCTACTGGCAACTGCTGCCTTGCAAAAAGAGCACTAACACTCTGCAGGAAAACTTTTAACTTCACTTTTTGACATTGGAGTCATCAGTGAGACTGTTCTAAGGAAAGTTAGAGAAAGTGTTTCATCCTCTTCTCCTTTTTAACTTTAAAATGCTATACATAAAGTCCAAAGCAGAATGTTTGGTTACGTGAATCAAAGATTTTTTTCTCCCCAAAATTAATTCTATAGGAAGCTAAGGGTGAGGGGAAGGACCATTCTGAAACAAGTAAGAGGCTTAATTTTCCAATTCACCTGCAAAGCTAAAGAATTAAAGCCCCATATGGTCCTATCCATCATTTTTAAAGACTTACTGCAGAGATTTTTGCTGACACCTCTCTTCCTTCAGTAGGAAATTAAACACCACTATGTGCATGGGAAACAGCCAACTCGACAGTTACATACCGTGTATGAGGCAAAGGAATCGGCAGAGAGATGCAGAGGAAAGGGTCAAAGGTGTTGCTCTGCTTCTGGCAATGAGGGCATGTCAGAGAGGACCTGGCGCAAGCATCAGTAACAGGGCAGAGTTATTCCTCATTTCATCAGAACAGATAAATCACCAAAGCACAAGCAACAGCCTTCCCATGCCAACCTGGCTGCCCCTCTCTACTCCTCCTCCCCACAAAGCACTCCTCACAGATGCCCTACAGAGCTGTTGAAAGTGATGGGCTGCTGGTTCCGAGGTCCTTTTTGATTAATCAGGCTCCAAGTTCATTACAGGGTTTGCCAGGAAAAACTTCACCCCACTCACTGCCTTTTAATACACAGCACTGCAAAATTAACAATGCACCACCAGTTGCTCCAACACAGAAGGCCAGGAAAGGTTTTAGCTTTGAAAAGAGGTGAAGTGACAGGAGGGAGATGGCAGCATCAGCACCATCACACAGATGTGCTGATGTGTGTACAGATGTGTACAGACATCTTCCTCTGAAGGGGAAAACTCCAGACAATCCACCTCTCACATCCAGAATTAACCTGCACTTTACACTGGCTTCACGTTTTATACCAGGCTTATGTCTTCTCCTTCAGAAAGGAATCCCTGGCAAATACTGGGGAGAAATCCCTGCAAATCCAATTTTGAGAGCAGCACAGATACAAGGAACACTGAAGTCAGGCTGTTCTCCTGCATTAGTTCTGACTTGCTTTCTGGATGCACTGGGGCAGGTGAGGAAGTGGTACATGCTGTAGATTTTCACAGGATATCCCAAATTTGAAGTAATGAAATTCTCTCTCCCCTCTGGAGCAAGATCTTAGTTCAGATTTCATTCAGCAGGAATTCAGAAACAAGAGTGACACCAGTCTCAACTGTACTGGGATCTAGTATCAGGGCAGAATCATACTGGGGTCACCAATACATGCCATAATGCCTCAAAATGTACTAAGTATCAAACCTGTACTGGGCTTGAAAGAGTTCCTGCACGAAAGTACTGCTGATTGGAAAGGCTGGTCCCTCGAGCAGCACATCATCCTCCAGTGGTGGCTGAAACAGAAGGATAAACCCTAGAAGCACTCCCAGGTGTGGAGAGCTGGATGGCCCCAGCACCCCTAATTGAATCTGTGCCCTTCCTGCCCAAAGCCACCCAAAAAACGCCACCAAATGTTCAACTAAGGAGTGTGCCGCGCTTACACGGCGGTTACACAGCGTGAGGTAGCTTAGGGCAGCCCCAGGGTGGGCAGGGACCTTGCAACAGGGCAGATCTGGCAGCTCCTGCCCGTGGTGCCTCTCAGCTCTTGTGGAGCAGCATGGGACCCTTCCCAAGTGATTGTACCAGGGAGCACCCGCCAGGGGTTAACGAAACAGTGTTTTCACCCAAACTTCTGCTCCACCCAAACCATAAGAGTTGAGAAGCCGGCAGGGAGATGGAATTTAAAAAGGAAGCCTGTATCCAAAGCTAGAGTCACTCTCCTGGGCTGGCTCCCAGAGAAACCCCTCACCTTGAGAGGAGGCATCCCGCTGTAGTTCACCACGTTGTTCAGATCCTCGTGCACTCTGTCGAGGAGCCACAGCAGGAACTCCTGCGCATCGTGCTGGGCATTCCCGCGGTACTGCATGGCGTTCTTGGACACAATGTTCTGCAGAGGGAGGAGATGTGTACAGTGGGAGAGCAGCAGCGAGCACTCCCCTTCACCGAGCCCGCTCTGCCGCAGAGACAGGGCTGGCAGCGCACTTACAGCCAGAGAGACACAGCTCTGGAGGGGACACTGCTGTCCCACACCAACTGGGCACAGGACAGGACCTACCACTGCACGTCAAGCCTCTGCCCAACTGGAGCTCCAGCAGCAGCTGGTGCCTTGCTGAGCAGGGAAACTGCCACCAAGCTCAGCACAGAGCAGAGGGATGAAGGCAGTGGTTGTGGAGGAACTGCACCATCATTAAACTGAAGCGTTCATAGCAAACTTGGTGCTCAGCCCCAAACCTATCCGTGTACTGTACTTGCACACAAGCCAGGAGCGCCAAGGGGCCAGGCAGGATCACACACACGGAGCCCCAGCTCCTCCGCTCCTCTAATCAGACTTTGCAACAGATTTGAGAAATGAGGTTGGGCTGCTCGCTTTATCCCTCCAGAAAATGGGGTCACCAGAAGCAAGGGGTAGCGAAAAAGGCAGGAAAGGACTGCTAAACATATAGTGCCTTTCCTCTGTAATCTGTGCACCTGCCTCAAGGCAGCAAAACAAGGGACAACATAAATAATCTGTTCACCTCGTGTGTGAGAGCCCTCCTGACACCAGCTGCCTCACCTGGTCTAGCTTGTCCTTCTAGCTTGGTGAAGTTAGCCAGGAGGTGCTATCACCACACTGCAAATCCTAGTCTAGACAGAGCTGAAGATAAAAGGGGCTTTAGTGTTGCTAGGAAGACAAGAATCTGGTATTTGAAGTAAAAAAGGAGGCATTATGGGGTCTGTATGGAAACATACACCAGTAAGCACTTCAGGCACCCAGGCTAGTATTCCTTATATCACCTCTCTCAGTGTCACCAGCACAACACTCCAGCCTAGACCTTCACTGCCTTTTACTGACGTGCGCTCCTGGTGATGTGATGCCCTACAGTGAGATGCACAAGCCAAACACCCCAGAGCAGAGCAAACCCCAGGGATTCACATCAACCATGTGCCTGTATCTGTGTCATTGCCATCTCCAGGGTAACTGTTCTGATTTCAAGACTCTCACAGCCTGAGTGGACCAAGAATAAAGAGCTGCCTGTGGAGACAGATCACAACATCTTGGAAGTGGTTCAGGAAGTACTACAAAATATCAGATGTGATTCCCTCACAAGAGGCTCCGTTACAACCACTCCAGCAGCAGCAGCATGTTCCCAGCACCACTCACACTTCCTACCACCGCCGCTGCGAGAGTGTTTGTTAGTACTTAAACCTCAGCATCTGCTGCTCTATGGAATGTGCCTCCTTCCCGGTGCACTCCGAGCTGCTGGGACAGCAGAGCCCTGCAAGGCTGGTGAGGTGTAAAGGAGGAGCAGCAGACACACAGCGCAGAACAGGCAGTGCTGAGGAACATGGACCAGGGCAAGAGATAAAGGAGCTGAATCAACCGGTTTAACAGTCTCAGAAGAACAGCAGGAACTCAAAGCGCAGCCCCTGCTCATCTGCCTGCCTCTGCACCTAAACACAGCCCCACAGCTTCCCTCCCCAGCCAGCCCCTCACTTTGGGCTCTATGAGCGCATGTGGGGTCCCATTGCTACTGCAACAGGCTGCAGATAACAGAGTTAAGAAGCAATAGGTTTAAAAAACACATCAACCCACATTAAAACCACCACATTTACCAGCCCCCCGTAGCCTTTAATCCTCTGCCCCTAATCTGACTCTGCTGAAAGTGTAGGTGGCAAATCTGACCAGACCCCATCCATCACCAGAGGTATTATAAACAGGTCAGGAACGATTTCAGTGTGGCTGTTTCAGATGTGAGACTCCAGCAATGAACACTGAACCCCCTCCCATCCCCTTCCATGAGCCAGGCACCTCCAGCCCCTTCCCTTGGCTCAGCCCTGAACAGTGTGCAGAAGGATGCGTGAGAGCCGGCACACAGGCACCCTGAATGGAAGTGGCACCATCAGAAGAGATAACAGGGGGAAATCATCATTTCCTATTGACTGCACACACTTACCCAACCCCCTAATGCAAGCACCCAACAACCACACAAGTCCCTGCCTGTCTATAAAGCAGATTTACAGCAAAGATGCATTATCATATTTATCAGCCACTGGAAGTTTGATAATCATTAATCTGTTGCTCTGAACAGATGCAATAAATAAATCCAAGCATAGCTGAACCTCCGGCTTCTCCTCTGCTACCATTATTGTTCCAGATTACAAAGACAACTCAGGGAATAATGTCAGTGTGCTGTTTTCCAGCATGCCTCTGGTAGGAAGCAGCTGTGGGGAGGTTTTTGTACATCAGCGGATGAAGCCAGCTCATTAGAGACCTGACACAATGGCACATGTGAGCAGGAAAGAAAGGCCATTCTTCATCTTCCACCAAGCACCATCAAGTTCTGCTCAACCCGGTTACTATTTTTCTTTCTTAAACCCACAGGCACAGCTCTGTGTTTGGGCAACATCTGCTGCAGACACCTCATGAGCAGCACTATCTGAGTTACTTCCTCTGCTCATACACACAAGCAGCAGCTTCCCCTCTCTGAAGGGAGATGTTTTCTGGAGGACAGTTCTTCTGTCCTCCCCCACGTCGGGAACAAGGCCAAGGCCAGCACCAGCCCTGTGTCCACCCACCTACCTCCTGCCCAGCATTGAGGACAAGGCACTGGTCCAGCCCGGGACAGAAGAGATCTCCTCTGAGCAATACCACAGCTCAAAGAAGGGAGTTTTGAAGACAGCAGCTCTGTCAAAGCAGCCAGGGCAGGACACAGCGCTCCTCCCTTACTCCATGGGGCATCCCAGAGGTGCCAGGGCTCTGGAAGCAGCATCCCACAGGACATCATGGCAGCTCTTTGGGAAGCCAGCCACCCCAGAACAGCTACTGAGAGCCAGTCCCTGCCTGCTGCAGGGGGGTGAAAGCACAGCTTTTATTGCTGCACTTCAGAAAGTAAAGCCAAGAGCAGCACGGCAGAGCACGGCATGCCAGGACCACAGGGCATCCTCCACCACCTTTAACAAGCCCAGACAAGCAGCAACACACCACCAGCCCCTGCCTAACACCCATCTCATGCTGGCAGCTACTCTCACCCTCCTAGGTGAAGCCTCAGTTAATCCTGATGAGCCACCTCTCTTCAGCACATAGAGAGGGCAAAGTCTGTCAAGATGACACCTTCCAGGGCTGCTGTATGCACACGCAGTGCTCGCTCCTCTGTGCAGGCACCGGTGGTGAAGAGATTGTAAGAAAGCACCAGGGAAAAAGTAAGCAAAAAATACCCAAAAATCCCCACAAAAAACAGACTTGCACTTTATCAATCATTAACATTAAAAAAGTCTGATGTGGAAAGGCTGCCCAAGGCCTTTGTGATCCCACTGAAGAAGCACATTCCCATGATGACAAGGAATGTCACAATAATGATGCAGAAAAGCTGTAACTCACTTCTTGTTTCAACTGAAATGTGTCACTTCCAAACCCCAGAACAGCCTTAGGACAAGTCACTCCATTACAATACCTCCACTGGGAGCACCTGGACCAAACTGGAACAAGCACTTCAAGATCCCACATTACCCAGCCCCACTCAAAGCCCTTTTAGATGAACACAGGAACGGAAACACCAGAACCAAGAGACAAGGGGCCAGAAGGGAGGATGGTCTGCTCTCCACTGCAGTACTTTAGGAATAAGCAGTTAACACTGTCCAGAATAAAATCACTGATTGCTGCGCTAGGCAGAGAGCAAGATAACAAATATGATCTGGGGGATCCCATTTCACATGTAACTGGCCCCATTAGCAAAGGAGGAGAGCTCTAGCAAGTGGAAGAGCTCATGGTCAACAGCTCCAGGAGCAGGACCAAAGGCTTCCAACACCGAAACCACACCAAGCAGCCCTACACTGAGAACTGCTGCGATTTAAGCTACAACAGAAGGTACAGACACTGAGCACATCAACACTTTGGAGTTCCCCCATAATGCAGAGGAGTTATTTATTAATTCATAAAGTGACCAACTCAGCAGACAGACTGCTTGTCCCAAGTGTAATGTTTGCTCTTAGTGCATTTCCAACACACCAGCACCTTGAAACTGTAAGAGTTACACACAGCTACTGCGAAATCCTACACTAAACATGGGTTTAAACAGAAATAAATAAAGATGGAAGCCTGGTACAATCGTAAACCTGGCACAGTAATTGCTGCTCTACTGACAGGGATTCATCCTGGGTTCAGATGTAATTCTGATAATCCGTTTCAATCGGTTGTTTTGATTTTGCTGTATTTGCTCTATACACTGCGGGCCATAAAAATAAGGCACTCTTCACCTTGTAGGACAAAAAAATGCCATCAACAGTTGTAGCACACAAAGGGTCCTGTTAAACATCGACATGCTTCAGTGTGCAACTGGCTGCGCTGCAAGAAAGGTTCAAAACAGCAAACAGCCTCACCACCCCCAGCAGAGCAGTGCTCTGAGGCAGGCAAAGGCCTGGAGAAGCTGGGCAAGTATGCACAGTTTTTCAAGTCCAATTAGTTGAAATAAAACCCTTTCTCTCCCAGGACCCCCTCAGTCACCTTCAGGCTCACAGACCAGCTCCCATGACAAAGGGCGCTCTGTCCTCACTGGCTGACACTCCCGGGAACTTCGTAGGCAGAGCGGGACAGCTCCCTGGAAAAAAACAAGCCCAAAGCACAGCTACTGCTCATACAATAGATGTTTAGCACCATTGTCACCCCATAACAAAGGGGAAAGAGGAAGCACAAGCCGCAATATTGGCCCTTGTTATGAAAGCAGCAGCTTTGTTTGGGCAGGAAAATAAAACCCACTGAGCAACTGGAAGGACTATTAAAACAAACTGCAAAGGAGCAACAGGAAAGTCACCCAAAGCCGAGATATAAACCACCATCCATCACCTCCACCATGGGGGTCCTGTGCTGTTCTACCAGGCTCCCTCTGCTCCCAGCCCTGCTTCTCAAGGATCCAAACTTCCCTATCCCACTCCACTCCTTCCCTAACCTCTTCCAGCACCAGGTTTAAAACACAACAACTGGCAGAGATCCTTTGGTTTCAAGCAGATCTGACCAGGGATGGTGTGCTGGCTGCTGCCTGGGCGAGCACTTCAGCTCCCCTCCCTGTGCATTAGCTCGCGCTCAGCCCTGCCATTACGAGACAAACCATTTTATCGAAACCACTCGTTTGAACTGCCCTTTCCTCGTTTCCAGCAGCAGCAGCACTACGTGAATCATGAACCTGTGGGCTGGGTTACTTCTTGGAGACCAACCTAAAAAGGGAGAAATTACTACCAAGAAAAACCAGCTGAGGGTAAAGAGCACCTCGAACCTCACCCCCTCAAAGGCCTCAGACACTCTCTTAGTAATGAATTTCCCCTGCCTCAAGAGAAAAGCCTACAGACATAAGAACAAGCAAGAGGATAAGTATTATCCTTTATCCTAAAAGACGCTTAGCGCCTGCAGATAAGTATTTAGGAATTAGAAAGTGTCTTTGCCCTGTACATCCAGTGACAAAAGAGGAAGAAAAAGATAAAACCAGCCCAATGCACACGGATTTCTACACATGCTGGCTAAAGAGCTTTCTGACTACCAAACAACTGCTACTGTCAATAGCTGCCTCTGCTGGAGTGAAAGTGCAGGAGGACTGTTCTGAAAACACTTTTCACCCTTAAAAATGAGGACACCAGTGCAGGTGAGCAGCGTTCTGTCCTCTATCCAAAATAAGCCTGGGGGGATGCTCTTGTTGTAGGGAGAGGCAGCTGTTTCCAGATTGAAAGTGCCAATTTTCACCTCTCTCAAATCTGAGCCTGTTATTTACATCTTTAACTGTGAAATCTGCTGCTGAAAACAAATTTAATTAAGAATACTGAATTTAATAGCAGGTTCAGGCTACTTAACTGGCTTTAGAGGTGCTAATTTACTATTAAAAGTAATTGACCCCGTAAGGAAACAGCCAAGTGCTTGACATAATGACAAAGTCCTCCAGAGCAGGACAGGGGCTGTTGACATTGCGCAGCACAGAACAAGACCTACTGAGACAAGATCCCCTGCAGCAAGATGCTTTTTAACAACCTCCGGGGACCTGGCAGGGAGAAGATTGATGGGCTCCAGCTGCATCCACAACAAGTAGAAAAGCATTTGCTTACCGTTAGTGATGCCTGCAAGCAGGCAAACCAAGTTCCACTAAGAAAAAAAAAAATCCTTGGAACATGGCCTTAATTTAATGTACAGACCTGCTTCTCTTCCTCCTCCTGTCACTCTTATCTGAACGCCTCTGTGGCAGGCCTGCATGAACAGCAAGTCCTGGCCTAGAAAGTGGTCTGCTTTCCCCTCCGATTTTATCCGTTACACTGGCAAAAGGTAATTCTGCTTTCACAACCTTTTATTCCTGCTATTACTCAGGAGAAAGCCATCACTCCTCTTCCTGCCAGAGCACCTCCAGAGCACTGAGGGATGACAGCAAAGGCGAGTGTTCCATGCTGCCGCCAGGACCGAAACCACAGCTGAGAGGACTGGCTGCCCAAGTGCCCCTCCAGCAACGAGCTCCCAGAAACAAGCTCCCAGAAACACCAGAGTCACACAAGGTCCCTTTGCTCCAAAGGCAAACAACTCTCCAGGGAATACCCCACCATAAGGGTGGATGCAACCTCCTGGAAACACACAGAAGAAACGAAGGGAGGTGCTGGCTGTGCGTCAGCCCAAGTGACTGAGGGTGCCAAAGACGGCTGGCACCTCAGAGTTGCCTCTTGGGCACCCGACCATGCAACAGAGACATGGGGGAAGAGCAGACTCCAATACCCACTGTCCCTACCTGCTCCTGCATCCCACCTGACCTGAATGCAGAGCCCCAGGACATGTGAACTACGTTCTTGTGGTATTTTCATGCATCTGCGCATCCCCTCTCCAACTCACTCTGCAGGAAGAATTCCCCTAAAGCAAAGGTCTTTAAGTTAATGGTTTGGAAGACACCACCTACCCTCACGTTCTTTCACACGGATGAACAGTTTTATACACCAGGGAATAGCTCTTACAATAAAACTTCACAATACCCGTTTTGAGAAGCGAGACCTGGAGCGCTCTAAAACCAGTTGTGTCTCGTCTCCCATCCCACTGCCCTGCACAGGCTCCAAGGGGGCGAACACCACAATGTGAAACAAGTTAAGACGAGGAGGTGAGTATGATGCTGTAGTCCGGCAACGCACTCCCCAAACCAGCCCAAACTCCCAAGTGCTGCGAGGACCTCTCAGCAGCCACCTCCTCGTCCTGCGCACTCGCAGCTCCCGGCTCTGGCGCCTCAACAACAGTTAGTTGCCTCATTTCTAGCAGCGGCACTTCAAAAGTATGAAACAGCAAAATGGACACTTTCACTAGTAAAAAGCAGCAGAGCTGTCGGCCAGTGTTCAACACCACCAGCAACAAACGCAGCGTCAGTAACGAAGGCAGCAGCTACTCTCACCCTGGGACAATGAGCACGGACACCACTGCCAGGGGCACACCACAGTGTCCCCCAGCCAGGCTGTGCAGGATCGGGGTCTGCTTCTCCGGAAGGATACCTGGAAGACGAAGCAGGTCTCCAGAGGGCTTTCCACATCCTGTGAACCACTGTGAACCAGCGACAAGGCCCCACCACACCCCGACAACCAGAGCAGCTGGGCAGCCTGCGGCGTCGTCTGATGGGAAAGCACGTTCCCAGGTGTCACCACCGGCCCACAGAGCTACACGTGGAGCCCAGCCCCGGGCACCGCGGTCGGGCAAGGAGTACCAAGGGCCTCCCCATCCCCGTGCCGGAGGGATGGGGCACTCGAGCCCGGCCGCTGCCCCGCACCCGGTCCGCCCGCCTCGAAGGGACGAGGCGGCCGCCACCCAGCGCAGCGCCCGCGGGGCCCGGCCACCGCTCACCTTGAAGTCGCGGCTGTGCTGCGGGGTGTATTCCAGCGTCCAGAGCGCCCGCACCAGCTGCGCCAGCTGCTCCGTGACCTCGCCGGTAGCGGCCGGCGGCCCGTCGGCGGCGGGGCTGGGGGCGGCGGGGGGCGCCTCCTGCCTCGAGCATCGCTGGTGGGGGGGGCTGAGCCCATGGCACAGCCAGGACGCCCCAAAGCACCCAAAGTGGGGTGCAGGGGCTATGGGGGCGCTGGAAGCCACCGGGACCCCCGGCCTGCGTTACCCCCGGTGCGGGTTTGATGGCCGGGGTGATGCAGGGCACGCCTGTGGTGCAGGACCGGGGTTTATTTGGGGGGGAGCACCCCAAAACCTCATTGCCCGCCAGGTCCATGGGGGTGTGGGGTGCCCGTGTGTGGGGCGACCCCGCAAGGCTGCAGGGGGTTGGGGGGTGTCCGCAGCCCGGCACCCCATGGGGTTCGAATGGAGAGGAGGTGACCCCCAAACTCGTCCCCATTGTGCGTGTACCCCCACTGTGTGTGTGCCCCCCATTGTGTGTGTGCCCCCCACTGTGTGTGTGCCCCCCATTGTGTGTGTGCCCCCCACTGTGTGTGTGCCCCCCATTGTGCGGGTGCCCCCATTGTGCTGGTGCCCCCCATTGTGTGTGTGTCCCCCATTGTGCTGGTGCCCCCCACTATGTGTGTGCCCCCCATTGTGTGTGTGCCCCCCACTATGTGTGTGCCCCCCATTGTGCTGGTGCCCCCCGTCGTATGCGCGCGTCCTCATTGCGCGGCGCACCGCGGCCGGGCTCTGCCCGCTACAAAGATGGCGCCCCGCCGTCACATGGGGCAGCGCCGTGCCCAGCACAAAAATGGCGGCTCCCTGAAGGACACGGAGTGCCCTTAATAAAGATGGAGGTGACGGCGTCACGCCGGACAGGCGCGTCATGTTTCGCGCATGCGCGGTGGGGACGTGAGCCGCTGGGTGCCGGGCCGGGTAAGGGGCGGCGCGTGCGGGGTGCGCGGGCGCCGTGTTTGGGGGGAGCCCCAAGGGGGGCTCAGGGGTGGCTCCGTCTGGGGGGGGGCAGCGTGGGGAAGGGGTGCGGGGGCGCCGAGCCCCATGCGGAAGGGGCGAAAGTGGGTCCGGGGCGGGAGGGGGGTGAGCGCCCCGAGGTGCGGTGCTGGAGCGGCTCCGTTTGGGGGTGCAGAGCAGGGTCAGGGCTATGGCATGGGCTCCGTTTGGGGGTGCAGGGCAGTGTCAGGGCTATGGGATGGGCTCTGTTTGGGGGTGCAGGGCAGTGTCAGGGCTATGGGATGGGCTCTGTTTGGGGGTGCAGGGCAGGGTCAGGGCTATGGGATGGGCTCTGTTCAGGGGTGCTCCTCACCATCTCCTCCCACCGCAGGCCGAGGATGGCAGAGGGGGGCTCCGGTGACGCGGGCTCCGGTTGCAGCCTTCGCCCGGGGGCACGGGGGCTGCTGGGGAGGCGCCCCGGGGCCCCCCCCGTCACCCCCGGGCGCCTGCCCTCCATCCGCTCCCGCGACCTCACCCTGGGCGGCGTCAAGAAGGTGAGTGTGTGTGGGGTGGCCCAAAACTGCCCGTTGGGGGTCATTGCGGGCGCTGGGGGCCCCCCGCGGGGGGCTGAGGAGCGGTGCTGGGGAGCTGTGGGTGCAGGGCCCAGCTCCAGCCCCGCGGCCGGTTTGGTTTCTGTTGTGATCCGCGTCGTGCAGTGACTTGTCCCCGCGCTCTCGCTTGCAGAAAACCTTCACCCCCAACATCATCAGCAGGAAGATCAAGGAGGAGTAAGTGCCTTCGTCAGCGGTTCCCTGGGGAGCGGAGGTGGCTGCGGGGACCGGCCCGGCCGCTCTGCACGGGCAGGAACGTGCCCTGCAAAGGGAACAGCGGCCAAGGGGGTGATGATCCCCCCCCCTCCACCCTTTGCCCCCCAGGCCCAGGGAGGACACCTCCGTCAAGAAGGAGAAGAAGGAGCGGGAGCGGCAGCGCGATGGGCACGGCCGGGGCCGGGGCCGGCCCGCCGTCATCCAGTCCCATTCCATCTTCGAGCAGGGTCCTGCTGAAATGATGAAGAAGAAAGGTAAAGGAGCTGCTCCTCTTCATCTTGGGGGGGGTCCTGCCCTGCTCAGGGCTCACCCTGGCGCTGGTTCCCTCTCCCCAGCAGGCTCCTGGGACAAGACCGTGGATATGTCGGACTTCGGTCCTTCCCACATCATCAACATCAAGAAGGAGAAGAGGGAGACGGATGAGGAGACGAAGCAGATCCTGCGGATGCTGCAGAAGGATGATGTGAGTGGGGCCGGGGGGCGGGTTCGGTGCCGGTGGGACAGTGCTGAGTGTCCCTGCTCCCATCCCTGCAGTTCCTGGATGACCCAGGGCTGAAGAATGACATCCGGAACAAGCCGGTGCAGCTGCCCCTGGCCCACTCGGGGTGGCTCTTCAGGGAGGAGTCTTCCGAGAAGGAGGATGCTGAGCCCTGGCTGCCCAGCCCCAAGGAGGAGAAGATGGAGCTGGACCCAGCGGCGGTGAAGGGTGAGCTGGGGGGAACTGGGAATCACTGAGGAGGACTCGGGGGTGTTGGTTCCGAGAAGCTCCCCATGAGCCACCAGTGAGTGCTTGAGCCGCATCCCCATCCCTGGCAGTGGTCAAGGCCAGGTTGGACACAGGGGCTTGGAGCAAGCTGCTCTAGTGGAAGGTGTCCCTGCCCGTGGCAGGGGTCGGAGCTGGAGGAGCTTTAACCCAACCCATTGCAGGGCTCTATGGGCACAGGGGGGTGTGAGGCTGCCCCTCTTTCCGCCTACCCTCCCCACCTCTCCCTGTGCAGTGAAGGAGGAGCCATGCGATGAGGCCCCCCCCGGGCCCGCTCCCAGCAGGACCCCTCCCGGCTTCCCCCGGGATGTGTCAGTGTCTGAGCTCCTGCAGCGCCTGCGGCTCTCGGCAGAGGAGGAGCTGCTGTTCCTGCAGCTCCCGGACACGCTGCCCGGGCAGCCCCCCAGCCACGACACCAAACCCGCCCGCGCCGAGCTGCACAGCGAGGACGGGCAAGTGCTGCTGGTGAAGCAGGAGAAGAGCCAGGTAGGGGCTGGGTGCGGGGTCATGGGGATGCCTTTGGGCCCCGCGCACAGGAGGGACCTGGAGCTCTTGGAGAAAGGTCAGAGGAGGCCGTGGAGCAGCTCTGTGCTGGAGCCAGGCTGAGAGAGCTGGGCTGGGGCAGCCTGGACAAGAGAAGGCTCCTGAAGGGGAGACCTTAGAGCAGC